>MU868756.1:0-16310 GCA_036418205.1 Ostertagia ostertagi | reverse complement strand
TATATATATTTCTTGAGCGTGCTGCTGATGGGATAACTCCCGCTTTGACATGTCTTTTCAACAGAATACTCCTTCAAGGGGCGGTACCCGCGATATGGCGCCTCGGGCTAGTTAGGCCAATACATAAAAAAGGAAGTAGGAGTGACTTCAAGAACTACAGACCTGTTAGTGAAGTGTTGGAAAGAATCGCATGCGATCAACTGAGAGGCTTCCTTGTATTGAATCGCATTTTACTATGTCAGCATGGCTTCATTCCTAGAAGTCAACGGCTTCAGCGCTTCTTTCTGTCATCCCAAAATGGCAGCACGCTATTGACAAAAAGAAATCTGTTTTTGCCGCTTACATTGATTTTTCGAAAGCATTCGACTCTGTACCCTTGCCCCATCTATTCTGGAAGTTGGAGCAGCTTGGTATAACCGGCTGCCTTCTCAGGTTTATAAAATCATTCTTCTCCTACAGGCATCAGAGAGTTCTTCTTAATGGATCTTGTTCTGAGATATATCGAACGGACAGTGGTGTCCCTCAAGGTACCTGCTTAGGGACCTTTAATGTTCGTTCTGTACATTAATGATTTGCCTGAATGCCTACCTTCTGGAATTCACTGTTCTATGTATGCCGATGACGTCAAGGTGTACTGTATCGATCGACCTTCCCTATTACAATCGGCGCTGGATACCATATCGGAATGGGCCACCAAATGGGGACGAACTATATCATTTGACAAAACAGTATGCTTGAGGCTAGGACCTCCTCCGCTATACACTAACTTCTCAATAAATGGTTTTGAGCTTATAGAACCAGATGTGATTTGCGACTTGGGCGTCTGGTTGAACTCATTGAGAGCGTTCAGTCTAGTTTCGCTGAGCGAATTTTCGCTCGTGAAGGTATGTTCCATGTTCCATATAAAGACAGACTGATTCCTCAAGGAAGACTCTCTTGAAATGAGACGTAAACTTTTGATTATGACTTCGTTTACAAGCTCTCTGCTGGATTAGTGGATTTGGATTTTGACGCTCTTTTCAAAAAATCTTTAACGATTGGTCGCACAAGGGGTCATAGCTTATAGACTTTTGAGAGAAAAAACAAATTCAACAGAATTTCGAAGTTCGTTTCACGCAAAGAGTGATCACGCTTTGGAATGAACCGCCCTCCATCATTCAACTCTGACTCCTCGAGCTCATTTAGGAGCAAATGTCAGAGAGGTTTTAAGGGTCTCAAGGGATGTTTTAAGAAGAGAAACTGGAGTTTGAACGAACATGAAAGACACTGAGGCGATAGTTCAATCTCTAAACTCGCATTTGTTGTATCACTATCAAATGTTGCCCTGTTCTATTTTATTTTATGTGTTTTTTGTTAAGGGTTCATTAGCGACCTATCATGGAATCTGGGAGTTGGATGTCGGCAAAGTTGGCGGACCTAAGCTGGTATCCGGAGCTCTTGTTCGTGCACCCTGAGCTTGCAGTGTTGGCGGCCACTGCCCTTCTGCGCCGATTATCCACTCCCCCTCCCGCAGTGCTGTAGTTTAGTTCAATATTTGAGATCTGTTTTTATTCGAATTTGTCTTATATTTCATTTGACTACCGATAATAAATCATTGAATCATTAAATACAAGGTGCCTCCGCCCTAATAGCAGCGGTCGCGCCGTCTGATAGGCGCAGACAAATTGGACACATCATCGCTGAGGAAGCATCCTCATCTGCTCATTGTTGACCCTCGACCAAGATCAATCGCCCATTCCACAAAGATCAACGAGGGGGCCGTAGTTGGCCACTTGAAGGTGGGTCGTATGCTCGAGTACCACTCACAAAATTTGGAGGTGTCAGAGAGGCAGAGGAGAATATACTTTCAACAACCACTGCTTCCGCTAGTCAAAAACGATGAAGAGCACATCTCAGAGCAGGGATCGCTTCATATTCCACTGAGCACGAGTGAACAAATTCTTCTGGAGAGAGCCACGATGCTTTCAGATTAAATTAAGTGAAGAGAAATGCAACAAATTCGGCAGGTTGACTTCTAGAGTCTCAATGGAAGATTCTGAAAGAAGAAAGGTCTTTACTTCAAGCATCTCAGAAGAATCTTTCTTATTTTATTAAGCGCGAACTTGTGTGTCGGCTTGTATGTATGCATGTATGGGTGTCTGTCCGTCCGCAAAATGAAGTGAGTGATAAGGAAGCTCATGGAATAAACAAACCGCTAACAATCGGGTAGCTTACAGGATTTGAGATATCAATGTTTTGTAGCAGGATAGTTGTGATAACACTCTTAGGGCTATATAAACACCTGCTTAGCACACTTCCGTTCATTCCACATGGTGCTGCAGTGGCAGCTGGAGGGCAGTGGAGGGAGGAGCATAGGATGGGGAGGGAAGGCTAAAAACTGATCACCAACAGGCCTAACTAAGAAGCAGTTATGTCATTCCACGGCTTTCACAATTTCCTATCACCAATTTTAAAGGAAGTTATGGACGTTTGACGGGAATTTTCCAACGGAAAAAGTGGCCCTCCAAGGCTGCTTTCGATTTTTTCGAAAGCTTTGATCTTCTGGCACCTAATTAGCCTTATAGATCTGCAACAATTCAATGTGAGGGCTTTTTGCAGTTTTTAAATTTTTATATCCTATTTCATGAGAGTGCAACTGAAGAAAAAACTTCTTGAATGAGGGGTTCATAATTACATTTATGTACTCCAATGGTTCAATTTTTCTCTTCGTGAAAGGGAGAGATTTAGAGGTTCGGAAATTGTTTGGTGGGTTATATAAAGCAGAGATTTTCTATCACAAGCTTACCTTTATTCACCCGGAATGATAGAAATACCTCTACTTAATGAGCTATTTTATTTTGCCTCAACTCCATCCTTCTGCTCACCTCCTCTTCATATGTGGATGACACACATCAATAGTGAGTGAAATTATGTGACTATAGAAAGTAACTGATACAAGGCAACGCACGGTCGACCCTGCCCTCGACGCTCTTCCACTCGCAACACTTCCAGCGTAAACGTGTTCAGTTCCATATGTCGGCCAGTTCTGCATCATCGACAACCTTGTCCAATGAAAGGGTGATGCCCAACTTTGCAAGTTTTTGACCTTGTTTTGTATCCAAGTGTTGCACCTCACAACTACTCCATTTTTATTTTGACGAATTAACACCGAATTATCGTGCCCCGCATGGCTTTAACAGAACTGTGTACGACCAGATAAGTCCACAGTCAACAGCCGGGACCTTCCTTCTCTGCTTGAGCTTTACGCCTACCGCTGCGCTACCTTCGACTGTTTTTAAATCCTTGGCGTTATTCTCGTTCACTACCCAAAGTTATTTGTGAAGATCGACTCTGTCTTTCAGTTAGATGACGCATCATTGAAGATTGTTCCCAATGATTCAGCAATATCCATTCACATTGGAAGTAAGGTTAATTTGTGATCTGTTGGTAAATATTCATATTGTTGCATCTGAACAAAATAATTTATTAAATCAGAAATAACATAAAGTTGTCCTTTTATGGTGGAATAACAGATTCCTTCTTGTCCAGCTCTTCGACTCACATGAGTTTCACGGAGTAGTATATTATGTGGATTATGACTAGAATGGTATTCTTCAGCAAATTCCACTGATAAATATTAAGATTGGATATTAATAATTTCCCATTCCCAGGCTTCAATGATGAACGAGAACGCAACACATTAACTAACAGCTCACGCATTTGACTTCGCGATAACCGTCTGCTAATGTAAAACGTAGTTTCTCCGAGGAGAAACATTTGTGCAAAAAAGCTCCTGTGTGTCGTACACAAACTGAGCTAGCCCATCAGTATTATCACCATGGGTTTGGGCTAACACTCTTTTAACCCATAACGGACGGCGTGCGCCACACGGATATTTCTTTTGTTTTTGGAATGTTTCTAGCAATCTTAATATACCCATATATACTCTCAGCAATGTGGAATAACATATCTTCCCAGGACCTGGACGGCTGGATTTTTGACAAACCTACAATAAATTTTACATACATTTTGTCTTAATTTACATAAGTTTACTATTTGATGGGTGGCTTACCCATGGTTCGCACGTCCCGAGACCCCTTCCCCTAAATATAGCCACATCCTTGCTCGGGGTTGTTGTTTCGCATTTTTCGATAATGTCACCTACAGCTTCCATTCATTCTTTGCACCCTAGTTTTAGAGCGGAAAGGCGGGCTACGAACTTGTCGTCAACGGAAATCTCTTTTTTCGGATGATGAGACTCCGACACCTACTTTAGCCCCGTCTTAACCCTGCTGTTCGCATAAGCCTACATAAACCCTACCCTGGGTGGCGGCGTGCGCCACATGGTGGCGCACGCAACAAATACACTGGCCGTCCGTTATGGGTTAATTGCCCTTAGATTGATCGTAATAGGTGACGGTTGCCCGGTCGGTCGCGCACCGCATGCACTGATCAAGTGTGCGGTGGAAAATTTTCTTCTCGAAGGAGGTCGTAAGTGCCAAAACGAATATATTCTCCAATTCATGCAAAATTGTCCAATGAAGGAGATGTAGTCGTTGAAGGAGTGGCAATGCAACGAAGGAGAACCTCTCAGCGCTACTCGCGTAAACTCGGGCAACCGAGCCAATTTTGACATACCTAGGATATCAGATCAATTTAACGGCATCAATTGAGCAATTTATCTAGTTTACAATACTATGGTTGTCCCAAAAGTTCGTGCCACTTTCGAACATTTTTTTGAGTTAAGGTTATCTTCAACAAAAAGCAATATCCATCATCAACATGTGGACTGTTGCTATCAGTGACTTGATGCCAACGATCCACCAGAGTGTCGACGCCGTGCTCCTAGAAGTTCGGCAGTTTCAAGCTGGAAAAGGCTGTGAGGTCGATTTCGAGCACCTTTTTTGAATCGTATTTTTCGTCAGTAAGATGATTACTTAGCAAGATGAATAGTTGGCCTCTGGAGGGAGGCTGATCACCGCTGACGATGGTCTGCTCAGCTAAGCTTCGAAATCCAGAGCCGTGCAATTTACGAAACACGTGGTCTCGGTTGTCGCGGAGCGGACGTACTTTATTAAATTTTGGGCGTAATAGTTGGAGTTTTCTGACCAGCTTCCAGCCTTGATTGAAGGAGACCTAGGCTGTTACAAGGCCGAAGCTGTGGAGAAGTTCTCGGTGGCTTCTTCGAGATTTGCTCCCCATACGTGAGCCAACACGGCTTGCTGTATTTGACAGTTTTTCAACCCCTTCTGATCGATCTAGCCGCTGATGCTTCCGCAGGTCTATAGCATAGAACAACCACTTCTCATCAGCAGTAACGCCGTTGTTCAGCCACCGCGTAGGGATGGAATAGGTTAGAAGATGTTGACAGAACTCGTGTTGCACTCTTGTGATTAACGGTCAATTCATGGGGATTTCTTTGTCCAAGCCTCTATAATTTCCAAAGGAGTGCAGACCTCTATCAATCGTGTACCTGAAACGTCTGCGTGTGGCGGTCACATAGCAAAAGAACTCGTGCGGGTAGCTTTTAATGGGAGAGCACAGCAGGTCCAAATCGGACACCGATTGCCTTTCCAGGTCAGGATTTTCTCGAGGCTGTAGTCCCTCTGTAGCCCCCAGAGAGAAGCAGGTTGCACCATTTCGATACCTCATGAAGAACGACGACGAAGAGATGTACACTAAGCAAACGTAACTCCTGGGTTCGACCGATTTGTGGCTCAGCAGAAGTCCATAATTCAAAGTGTGGAAAACATGGCTTTCTTCGTTTTCAAGTTCGAAGGTCTCTCAGTCTCTCAGGGATGGAGAGGGACGGCACCCTGGAGGAAGGTGGTAATATCTCTTTCATTGCGCGACAGCCCTCACGAAGGTTAAATGGATAGCGAGGACTAAAACTAACCTGTGACATCAACAGCACATATCATAAAGTAGGTAGCAGTCGCACGAGCTGAAATGATATCCAATGACAAAGATGAGCATTCGTATCAAACAACCCGACATTCACATGAAGGAAGGTTCGCAAAGTCGTTACTCAGATCGCATTGTGGTGTTGCGTTGACGAGCTGATCCCAGGGCTCGTTTTTTGCCCTGATACGACCTCCTTTGTTTCGACTTTTTCGTGTTTATCATCTACAGTAGCGGTTAGACCTTAGCGTCAAATTGTTTTGTGAATCACTATTTAGATAGCGTCAGATGATGAATGCTGTCTTTCAGCCTTTTTAAGTTCTTGTACTTTGATTGTTCATGACTTCTATTCGAAGTGTTATGAATAAGTGCAGTGAGTGTAATACGCAAAAAAGGGGAAAGTAAATATTTATTTATTTATTTATTGCACAAAAGGTGCGCCACCAGAGCCAATGGTCGACAGAAAATCAAGGACTGGATGAAATACGAAATAAATGAAATATGCATCGAGTAGAGGTTAGCTATTTAGAGAACCATTACTACTTGGGCATCTACCAGTGCATATACTATTTCGGAGTCTTTCTGGTAGTAGGAAATTCGCGCAAAGCCTGTTGGCGGGAGTGTATGCAGTCATTCCAGTAAAAACTCCCTCCCTACCCTTTATTCCAGGAATATGCATAATATGATTCTTTGTTCCTATGGAGAAATCCCGTGTTTTTGGTCTTAATTACTTCTCATAAGATTTATTATACAATACTGAAGAAGACCAAAATGCTAGGCATTGGTAAGAATGAAGGTAGAGGTGGTCGGCGGTGCAGGGATGAGGAAAAATAAGAAGCCATTTAGAACCCAAAGAATACGGCCCATTTTCTGCTCGTTTATTTCCGCATCAGGGCGACTCACATCGGTGCAGCCCTCTCCAGCCATAAAACGACCCACAACCTAACGATAACGCTCTCTGCTAAACGGCTGGAGACGGCGAGGGGTGGAAGGCAGCGACGTAAGCTGGGGGCACACCTGCGAAACGCTCATCGCCCTTTACTTTTAGGGGTTAGCCTCCCTTTCCAATACGTTCATTTCAGCTTTTTCAACCCCTAAGGTTATCCAAAATCCTTTTTTGAAGGGCTGTTTAGAATGCGAAGAAGACGTTCTTTGATAAAAAAGTGCTGCCATCCTACTTACTATAAAGCGCTTCGTCTGTCGTTCTGTGTGTCGTTCTGTCTGTCTGTCTGTCACGAAATTCCCTAGCTCCTCGGGATCCGCCTGGAGGGACCGGGTCAAGTGTGGGATGGGTGGGCAAGGTCTCACGAAGTACAAAACACACATCAGCTAAGCGGAGCCCCGCCCACAGTGGGCGTGGCGTGCGTCGAAATGAACTGTACCGAAGACCAAGATTTCAATTTCAGTGACAAAACAACCTCGAAACTGGGCCAAAAAGTGGGTAAAGGTGTGCATTGGTAAGTCACATCGAATTAGGGAGACCCACCCCCGGTGGGCGGGGCGTTCTCCAAAAAAGCAGTGCTTTATGAAAAATTTCATAACTCGGTTGGGAGAAAGCCTACAGAGCAGAAAACAAATTGGTGGGGAGCAATGTCTAAGGTGTTCCCAGCATACATGACGTGGGCGGAGGTCCGCCCACAATGGGCGGAGCGCGCTTGAAGTGTACAGCGGTTCCAAGAAGTCCCGGAGACTGGAAAAAGGTGGATAGAGGTGGGTGAAGGAGTGGAGCCAACTGTGGTGGGGGGCATGACCAAAGTGGGCGGAGTTATCCACGAAAATTCATAACTCGGTTCCAAGAAGTCCTGGAGACCGGGAAAAAAGTGAATTGAGTTCGTCAACGGAAGGGAGGTCAACTGCTATTGGTGGGTAGGGCGTGCACCAACGTGGGCGGAGTTTGCCCTAAACTTATAATTTAGTTCCGAGAAGTCCAGGAGACCGGGAAAAGAGTGGGTCGAGTCCGACAACGCACGGGAGGACAGCTGCTATTGGTGGGTGGAGCGTACACCAAAGGGCGGAGTTTGCGACGGAAATTCATAACTCGGTTCCAAGAAGTCCCGGAGAAAGGTGGATAGAGGTGGGTGAAGGAGTGGAGCCCAACTGCTGTTGGTGGGCGGGCATTTCCAAGGCGGAGTTCTCCACAAAACTTTGTGACTCGGCTGCAAGAAGTCCTGGAGACCGGGAGAGAAGTGGGCGAAGGAAAGGAAGTGAATTTCTAATGGTGTGCGGAGGATACACCAAAAAAGCAGGATTCGCCGCCAAAATTATAAATCGGCTCAGATAGTTCAGAGATCGGGTAAAAAGTGGGAAGAGGTTGGCGAGGAAGAAAAAGATAGGTGGGACATGCAAAGAAATAGGCAGAGTTTACCACAAGGCAGATTGCGGTCGAATGGATCACGGCGGCGAAGGAATGATGTTTTCTTATCCAACATCTGGATAAGAACTTCAGTGACACCTCCCTTCCAACGCTTCTTATCAGCCCCTATCAGCCGTTATCACTTTCTGGTCCCCATCAAATATGTTCCCGTCCCACCCCCTATATCATATCTGCAAAACAACGCCTCATGCTGCTGGGCCTTGCGCTGTCAATGTCGTGACATTTTCCTTCCAACGCTTCTTATCAGCCCCTATCAGCTGTTATCACTTTCTGGTCCCCACCAAATATGTTCCGTCCCACCCCTACATCATATTCGGAAGACAACGCCTCACTGCTACTGGGTCGCGCTCCATACATTTCGTGACGTCCGCGCTCTAACTTTCCTTATCACATCTTATTGGTAGTTATTACTTTCTATCGCGATGTCGCCGTGATCCATTCGACCGCTAATCTGCCCCAGCTTCTTAAATGGTCGGCGTCTGTGGAAATACGATAACTATTGGTATTTCTATCTCATCACCGGCATAAGAAGTTATTCGACCGCTAAACCATCCCAATATCCAAAGCATGGTAGATGTTTACGCTGAGGGCTGATAATAAGCAGCCCAAGTAATTGTATTAGTTATCCAAAGGTCATTCGGCTGCTAGACTTTGTTAGTCCTAGAAAAATGATGGATGTTTATTGGTATTGAAGAACACTGGAAATGACTGCTCTTCTTGAAATCTTCTAATCCCCTTAATACCATCAGCCAAATAGCAAAAATGTTCACGTAGCACCCCCATGTCACATCCCGAAATTAACTGCAGGTGACTGCTGGTACGCGAATTTCGACACACGCAGACCTACACACACGCCCAGACATGCTTAGCGAATTATATATAGCAGGATGAGGGGAACAGCCACTGCTGGGGTGATAACGATTGTTAAGAGCTGATAACGGAGCCTAGCATGCAATTATCGAAAGCTTGCTTTTGTGGTTCATGTTGGCATCAGAGTGTCTATACTTATAGTTGTAATGTGAGGTGGGATGGAGACATTGCTGGTAGGAGGTTGTAGGTGATAATAATAGACAGAGGTTGATAAGGTCGAATTCCGTTACCGGCGCATGTCACCCTAGGGCCTACTTACTTACATTCATAATGCTGCCACTAATCGTGGTGTTTCCGGTCAATAAGACCACGAACAGCTGTGTCATTGAATACATATATTGTACCAGGATAAGGTGACAGGAAAAATACGTTTCCACATAAGTTTCTGAATTACAACTAACATTATGTTATTCATACCCATATCATCCGCAACCAGTTACAGTAAAATTTGCTGGGTCAATTACAGAGCATTTCTGTCTCCGAAAATTGCGGATGTCTATAGAGAGGTGAGGCAGCGAAAGCTGAATTTCATCACAGACGTGTGTTTCTCCTCCTGGGGTCAGGTCACCACAGTTGCGCGATCATTGAAGCTTAAGGTTAAGTTTGGGTTTTCTTACTTAGGTTAAGGCTTATGCTTACACATTGGCTTATGCCTAAGCCTATGATTGGGCCTAGGCTTAGTCCTAAGCTTGCTCCGAGCGAATGAACGGCGTCAATTTTGGTGACCTGACCTCAGGAGGAGAAACGCTACGCACCCGAATTTCATTGTCAGAGTTTTTCGTGAACAACATTGTCTGTAGCAAGGGCATCCAACTAATGGCATCGAAAGCAAATTACGGACAGATGGAGAGTCATCGGATAATCATCGGACATGTCCTATAAGTTGCTCCATTTTCCTGACGCATGTAGTGCGATGCACGCAGTAGCGTGCGCTAGTCAGAATGGATGAGACTCAACGAAATTGTAGCAATCTGGGCCGACTGAGGACTTGTAATGGGATGCACGCGAACATAGTAGAACCGCAAATTATATGTGGACTGAACCACGTATTTCCTCACCTGGATTATCAGTAATTCCAACAATTGCTCTGGCTGCGAAATAAATTGCTCCTACAAGTGCCGCGATCTGAAAGAGCCTGCGATTATGACAAGGGACTGCCGCAAATCATTCCTTATAGCCTCATCATTTGATATTTTTGTAGTTTTTTCATTCGGATGGGTGTTAACTGAAAATACACTGTCACGATCGATGGCCTAACGGGCGACCCCTCGATCATTCTCAGCTTGGTGTCAGCTGCTATTGTCCATTCATGTTCTATTTCTTGAGGAGTATGACGAGGAGGTAGCATCGAAGTTGGTCGCTTATGAGCCTGACGGGCTGCATTATTGGCTTAACAAGTGAACCAATTTCTGACTTGGGATAAAATATCAATTTTCTCGGAAACTTCGGTTTAAGGGTTATCTGTTGTGATGCGCTGATCACGAATATGACATTCAATTTCGGTTCCAACATTTAGTACCACATTCGATTTTACTTCGTTGCCGTTCTGACGTCATCTTCCAAGCTCCAAACTTTTTCTAACAATTGGAGGGAAACTCGGACGGGAAAATTGTAAAGGTGTTTCATCGTTCTGGCCAGTAACGTGACGACTATTCTTGCTGCTAACGTTATTTGGTGCTAATTTTAGAAGCAAAAGTTGCTACTGCGGGGAATCTATTCACAGACCGCTTCTTCAACGCTTTATGGCATTCATAAGTCATTTAGACCAAATGAGCCATACTTCTGTGTTCCACGCACATTTTCTCATACCTTCTAAAAAATCGTTTGAAAAGCTAGGCACGACCAGAACGACCTCCCTCGTCAGAGCTGTTGGCGAGTGATTCTCAGCGCCCTATCGCAATGATGAGTACCACCTTCGTTTTGAATGCGCATCTATCCTCCCTTGGGTGGGACTCTGAGCTCTCTACTACGCATCTCCTAGTTCGTTTACACAATAATTTATCACGACAAAACTTTTGTAATAAAGGATCAAAATGATGTACCACTTGTACAACTCACGGTGAAAAGAATCGTTACTATGTATATACCCTTGTTGTCCTGTTTAACTGCTATGTACCCAACAAAGAACACAACCACCTAAAACTAAGAAGCCACTCAACCTATTATAATGTACAAGAGGTGGAAGAGAGTGCAATGAACAGGAAGAGATTACTCTAACTTCCTAAAAGGTTTGAAGAAACTAAATGGAATGATGTTGACAGGTGTAAGTGTGGTGAAAGTTGTGATGAAAATATGGAAGGTATAGATGCCGGTTATTAGTGGGGCTGCAGTGGGAAGACAAAGGACACTGAAACAACTCGCAAAATTCTTATTCTATTTGTTGCGAATGGCAGCGAAGATAACTATTCAAAATGTCATAACAACTATATTTCCTTGAAACTGTATTTATGCATTGCAGCACCAACCAAACATTCGATCTTCTTCATGTTCATTTTGCAAGTGATGGGTTCCGCTCCATATGAATATCTTTTATTCTTAAAGGCAAAGGTCGGGCTCAGCCGCGCTAGAGGAGTAATTCCCGTGCCTGGAGGTTGTATGTGGGTAGCTGCACACATTGCAGCAACTTCCCACCTTGAAAAACGTCGTTAAGGCCCCGGGGCCGTCGGTTTCAATCCGGGGCCGCCTGGTCAATCCAGGACCGCCCACCTCCGGAAGTGGTGCGTGGCTGGCATAACGTGTGAAATCAGCTAGGTTGATTGCCGTATCAACCGATAGAACGACTGACATCTCCAGAAAACTTGTTTGTACGTGCCTCTTTCCCAAGCCAGCCTCCTTCACTGCTAGTGGGAAAGAGGGTTTTGTTAACGGCCTTGTCGACGGTTTTTCTCAGTTTTTTCTCCACTGTCGTTCCACTTCGCATCTCTATACTCAGTTTCAATCGCCATAATACCCCCTTATTGAGCCCGACTTTTGCCTTTAAGGGAAATTATTCGTTGGAATCCTTTTTCAAGTTGAGGTGATTCATCATTGCACAACCTAATCTCAGTAAATAGGAGAAAAAGTTTTGCTGAGCTGCGACCACTCAACGTGCGGCAAAGTCAAATCGAATATAGCTTAAGAGGGCGTCGTCGCAAGTAAACATTGGCGTAGAACGTGCAGTAGATATGGTTTTGTACTCATTCGACCACTCATTTGCACAATCTGATCACACGGTGAAACCATGCTATTCAGGGAATTCAGAAAAAATCCATACATTGTCCTCTTCTCCCTTTCTCTGCGGAAACCGTGAGGAAGAGTCGAAGATTTTGGCTCCATAAAGCTGATTGCGACTGGCTCTCTTCCCATTCCAGTGGCTGGTGGCATCAAGTCCAACCTTACCACGACCACAAAAGTTTTTTCAAATCCTCCCACCTTCGTCCACCACCGTTTTTCTCATGGCTGTTTCTAAGTACAATGTTTGATTCTAAGACAGGTTCATACACACCAATTCCGCTCAACTCGCATTTTTTTCAGACTAGCTATTCAAAGAGGAAGTAAACGCTGCTGAAGGAATGTGGGTGAACATGGCCGAAAACGGCTCTAATTTTGCCTGTCATCCATCTTGTGAATTTCTCCAAAATCGAATCATGAGCCCATTGCAATCAAACCACATCTCACAGAGCTACGTCTCCCTCAACTTTCACAAATAGGACTCTTCAGCTCAGGAAACCCAAGTACAACCTCTCCTAAAAGTCGCAAATAAAAAAATGAAGAGCACGACTTCTCGCCTCGTTCGCGCGTGAGTAGCACGATACATTGGACGACAAGAAAGGAGAGAGCGAGTGCATGAAGGGAGACTGGATCTCTGAAAGGCCGATACAGGGCGCTTTTGCGCGAAGGGCGCGCGTAGCGACATATCAGAGCTTCCTTAATTAATCGCACGATAAAAGGATAAAGGATAAAGCATTTGCCGTTGATCAATCCCTTTTTGGGATGCGGCACGCATTCTACTTCCATTTGTACATTCGTAGTGGCGTTTGAATGCGATGTGGCCTATACAATGACTTGCGGGGCCAGCCGATGTACAAGTCAGTGTTTTTATCCTCCCAGACAAGTCTGGTACCAATTAACCGACCCCGGAGGGATGGAAGGCTTGGTTGGCCCGGGCGACTCACGACCCAGGATTTGATCCCCGGACCGCTCGCGTGGTAAGCGTGCCACTTGCCACTACACCACTTCCGCCCCCCCCAATCGATATGAGGGGAAATTCTCTCCTCCGACCCTTATATTACACTTTGAGTACTCCTCCCGATGCTATCATCAAAGCTAATCTTTAATTCAGGTGTACAGCTCATTAGGAAGAATCATTTCCAACGCGGAGGGGGTAAGCTCGAGACGAACTATTATATCACACTCCTTTGATTTGGAAAAGGCTTCGAAAAGATTCACATTGCTAACAATAGAGCCATAAAAACAGATGTGTTTTAATCAGGTACAGAAAAACAGTAGTGTTCAGCAGCAAACGAGATCCTTACTTTTGCAAGAATGAAAAGAATCAGCATAAGCTCGTTTATATTCCCTATAGGACTGATGAGAAGAATTACAGAAACGAGCACAGTTCCGAGCAGAACTCCAAGAGCCACCAGCATATCGCTCTGGAATAAGTTGTTTTTACTTACGTGCATGTAATTTATATCAGGAGGGTGCATTGATTTTTGCAGTCTTTTCTGCTTTCTGAGCAGTCCATTGGGTGAAATGAGCAAGCAGAAAATGAATTTCACCTGCTTGACTTTTCATGCTACCACATTTACTACTTTCTTAAAAATTGTTCGCAGTGAGGAACTAACCCCCCACCCCCCCAAAAAGAACCCCCCCCCCCCCCCCGTTCTTTCTACAGCGCTTTACAGCACTACGGTTGCTTTCGGCGATTCGTATGTTACTGTGGAATTTTTTGATCTCTCTCTGAGATGAGTGAACATTCTTTGCTTTAAGGGAGGGTAAAATTAGAAATGGCAATGAGCTTCCTCCGTTTTTTCATTAATTTCGGCTAGGTACACCCAACGCATCGTCGTTCTGGTTTTAAATTTTTGCGGGGTTGTTACGATGGTTGTTTGGGTTTTCCTTGCCTAAAATATTTAGTCAGTTGAGCCTCTTTATTGCTGTGTACTCAAGTATTGATTGCCTTTTGCTTTGCGAATGCTTTGCGATAGTCGATGTTACTTCGTATAGATACCTTACGTGGTAGTTTTGTTTCTCTCACCCTACATGTTTATTTTTTTATTTGTTTCTGCCGACGGTTAGCGTCGTATAACTTCGTATAATGTATGCAAGCGATGTGCTCCCAATGTTCCTTTTCCAAATTAAGAAAGCGTGACGACCTTTCTCGAGTGCTACCCTCGTCACCCTTTGATTCCTGCGAATGAAATGGGATATATGATCATGGAACAGTTTAGTGATAGGATTCTAATGAGGAATACCCAAGGAATAAACGTCGTGAACGGTTGGACTTCTCATATATTGACTGACCAGTTAGTGAAACCTCATGTTTTGCCCCATACCGTAGGGCTTATGCTCGTTAATTGTAGCAGAATGCATTATAAGGTTACTCACATGTGCGTTCCCACAACCGTAGTAGACACTCTGAAAAATTGGTGTGCATTATAAACCAGGAAGTGAAGACTTCTGAGTAGCGAATCACTAACTGCGTCCGACGATGAACTCATCCCAGCTCTGAGACGCGGTTCAGCGGCACCGCTTTCAACATCCTTAGTCTTAGCAGATTTGCTCGTGGTTTTGTTCCAAATCCTGGGCGGTTTCTTCGCTGGCTTTTTCTGATCCACTGAAGCGCTCTTCGTTGGCTTAGATGGTAGAGGTGGTATAGTGATATGTGCCTGCACATGTTTGGTCTCGACCATCTTGGCGGTTGACGCCGGCATCGTTGGTTTGGATGGGGGAGGAGGTATGGCGGTAGACGCCTCCACAACTTTCTTCTCAGCCGTCTGAGAGGTTGACGTGCTCTTTGTCGGTAAAGGTGGTGGGCCCTGTGGAATGACCTGCTCGTTTACTGATTTTCCTGCATCCTTCTCAGGAAGTGCCGTGCTATCCTCTAGCTTACATGAAGAGGGTGTTGAGCCGACTTGTTCCTTCACGGAACCAATAACGTCTAATTCACAGGTTGTTGCAATATCTACGTAATCCTCTTCATTTTCCTCATTTTCTACTTCGCTGAAAACTGATGGGCTTATGCTTGAAATCTCTGAGATATTTTTCCTAATATGTATTGCTTCAATTGCAGTTGACACCGTGTCCTGATGTAGATCTGATGGAGAAGGTGCCGCACAACATTCTTCGGAATTGGTGAAATCTATAGCCGTCTTCTCAATATCGGTCCAACTTGAGTCCAGCCTAAAGTAAAGCTTTTAACAACACATGCAGCAGGGTCACCAAATTTGTTCTGCTCTGCACTACTTTTTCTCAGCTTTTTAAAGACAACTAGGACATGCTAATCGCCAATTTACTATCATCACACTATTATATTAATTATTGTTAACACATCCAATCAACTGTCATACGATGTGGAAATGCTCGGCTGAGATGGCGTAGGTCTAGATGGTACTACTTCATCATGCGCGTGATTTGGCCGTTCCTCCCGAATCGCCCGAGTCCAGGCCAAGTAAACCCTGCATCTGGTCGTGATCTCGCATAAGATTCGTACAAGAAAAAGTGCTGACTTGTGCAACATTTAGACCCCACATATCATTGTACAGGCCAAATAGCACTCAATCGCCGCTACGATTGCACCCGAAATTGTGTGGGTGGCAGTACTTCACTGATAGAGCATCCAGTGTTTTTATGGTAATACTCTTGCGAAGTGATCCCTGCGCTATTTTACAACGGTCTTTTTCAATTACTATGTAGGTGATTGCTTGACCTCTGATTCTTTTACTACTTCACCATACACCTGAACGTCGCATTTGTCGTTGTGACAGTGATATGTACTGATCATACTTCGTGGTCTGATCTAGTGTTGTCTCATAGGATTATTTACGATATTTCAGACTGATTTAGTCCAATCACTTCATTATATAAACCAGAACTTTGGTGTGTCGGTTTGTCGGTGTGTGTGTGTGCGTGTGTCGTTCTGTCCGTCCGGACCAACCGCTCACAAAACCAGGGAGTACGAAGGCAACACTTCGTGATGTTGATG
>MU868755.1:64945-76971 GCA_036418205.1 Ostertagia ostertagi | reverse complement strand
AATCAAAGAAACCTTGTTTGTGGAAAGAAATTCTCTCGACAACTGAGACATTTTTTGCTCGAAAGTGTAGCCACGTTCACTGTAGCATGAACAGTTCCTTTGTTCGTTATTCCTTATTTTCTGTCTGCGTTTCTCTAATGTTTTTCGCTTCATAGGAGTCTAATGAAAGAGAAAACCCTTAATGAGCAAGGAAAAACTCAAAAGAAAGTAAACAGAAAGTAAGGCATAACGGACAAAAGAACTGATCTTGCTCCAGTGGACGTGGGCTACACTTTCGATCAAAAAATGTCTCAGTTTTCGAGAGAATTTCTTTTCACAAACAAGGTTTCTTTGATTCTCCATTGAAGAATGACCTCGGAAATTCTTCAACACATCCCAAACAATATCCATTGAAAGTTTAATTTTGAAAGAAGACTGGAATTCCGGGCACTGTTCGATGAAATTGAAATGTTTCCCCAAAATGCGAAGTTTAAATTGACCAAAAAGCAATGATGAACATCCAGAGCTCTTCTTTGTTCCATAACCTACAGGATTCCAGAAAAGATTGTTAACCGTATTGGAGCTTTGACTCAATTTTTGCGCAATATGACTGCTTGACGATTCCTGGTCTTTCTTTTGCTACAGTTTACCTTTTTTCAAAACTGAACTGTCTTTTTATCTTGTGGGAACATTAAGGTGAAAGCTTGACAACTGCAAATCAGTTTCATGAAGCAAAAATGAATTTTAACGAAGAAACACGGGGTGGCTGTATCATTTTTGAACATAGGAAAATCGACCTCTTCTGAAAAAATTGGCACAAAATTTTTTAGTGTTTTCAACATGGATTTTTGTGTTGATATCTGAACTCGCCATGAAATTTGGCACATTTTCTATCGGACAGTTTTTCAGAACTCTATGAACTTTAAGTTTTCGAACAAATTTTAGGTGGCTGTATCATTATTTTTGCAGGTAAGTAGGATTGTTGTTACTGTTGTGGAGACATTCAATGGTCTTGGATTAAATGTGTTCATGACCACGATTTCTTGAGCCGAGTGCGTGGTGTTTTTTGTTTTTGGCACAAAGTGGCTTATCGCTTTCGCAATTAACAGTATGATAGTTCCCAATGCGTACACTATTATGGCCATAGAAGCTATAGCTCCCGTAGGCCAGCAGTGTGGGTTACCTATCAAAGAGCTTGTCATCAGTTGACTCGCATATTCGCAAAATTCGGTGGGGGGACATTCTATGGTTTCGGTGAAATTATTCTTTAGAATCCGAGTTGATACCGTAGCGAGTTTGTGCAGGGGAGAAGCTGGTATTTTGAGGATGAGCTTCTTTGACAAACTTATGAATGTCCTGCATTCTCTGTTGAAGCAGAGTTCAAAGCTTGTTTTTTGAATATCGACAATTGCCGAGCCATCTGCGCACATGAGACTGTTATTAGCCGACCCGTGCTTAGCTTACTGCACATAGAAGTACCGTAAGCATTGTCCATTACTAGAGGTTAGGTATTGTGTGAAGAAATTGGCCGTCAATATGCCTTTCGAAATTTCGTATGACCTCGTACACTCTAGTTTTTGAGGCTCTTTCTCGATTTATACGAGGGGTTTGCAATGAGTTTGAGGGTTCTGTTGCGCTAGGCGGCCTTCTTCGCCCTGCTCTTCTTGTACCCGAGAGCTGCTTTCATTGTTGCTTCTGCCATAGGTCCTCTAATGTTTCGTCAAAAGAACGAATTTCGAGAGGATATATTTTGTTTAACGGTCTATGTAGAACAGTGTAATTTGGCATTCGTATTTTTGCCGATCTTATCATGCCATCAGCGCTCTTGATAAGTTCTATTATTTTCCCATAGAACCAGTTTCCTCTAGGAAGGTACTCTTGTTCTACGATCACGACTTCTCCTAGTTGTGGATATTTGGAGACGTGTCTGGGTTGATTCAGGTTCTTCGTGTGGCTATCACGTATAGCTGTAAGGTATTCTGTGTTCCACTTTTCCCAGAACTTGGCCGCAATCGCTTCAGAATATTCGATTGCTTGTTTTGCCTGCGATACCGATTGAATGAGTTGTGGATCAAAATCATGATCGGAATTGTCAACATTCTGTTCGCACTTGTAGGTAGGGCAAACTTCAAATTCTCTTGTAGATCAATCAATCAATATAAAGATGGAAATCAATTGGTCTCAACGGTATTTCATTCAGATCCATCAGGCTGACCTTAGTGAGCGGTCTAGTGTTTGTAATTGCTTCAATTCGAGTTATGGCAGTGGTCATTTCTGGGGATAACAGTTTTTTTGCGACCCACTGGCTTTGGAAAAACATCGTTTAGCTGATCCTACCAATTGTTCCCAAACACCACCCATCCACGGGACGCTTGGGGGATTGAAACTCCATATTCAGCCTGCCTTCAGAGAAACTGTAGGACATTATTAGGCACTCTGTGTCATTGTTTTTGAATAGGTTGTCGAGGACTATTTGCCCAAGCTTGAAATTTGTTCCGCAGTCGGTGCGTATCAATTTTGGTACACCTCTTCTTGACACAAACCGAACAAAACTGTTCAGAAAGGCAATTGCTGTCATGTTTTCGACGACTTCTAAGTGGACCGCTCTCGTGGTTAGACATGTGTATAAGCATACATACATTTTTGTCTGTTCTTTTGAGTCGAACGGACCCAAGAAGTCGCAGCCAACGTTCTGAAATGGTTTTGCTATTACCACTCTGTCTTTTGGTAATGGTGGCATATCAGGTGCTCCAAACGGAAGTCCGTGATACCGTTTGCAGATTGCACAGTTTTTCAAGATTTTCTTTATTGCTCTTGAGGGTTGAGGGATCCAGTATCGTTGCCGAATTAATGCCAGCATGTGATCTTGGCCGCTGTGAGCGTTTTCACGATGTGTGTGCGCTATTATCAGGCGAGCTAGATCCGAATTGTTAGGAATATAAATAGGCGATCTGGTATCGTAAGGTAAATTGGCATTGCGAATTCTGGATTCATATCGAATCACTTCATTCTTATCCCGAATTATGTTTATATGAGGAAAGCGCTTTCGCAGCTCTTCTATGCTTATGCCGCGGTGTTCTGAGGCAAATAGCATCCTTTCTGCAATCGCTATGTCATCTGAGCAGATTTCTACTTCGTCAGAGAAGTTTTTGAGAGTTACGTTGTAATGGAAGTTGACCTGTTCAAGTCACATCGATATGTCCATCTTGAAAGGGTTTTGTCCACCATTCGCTAGGGTGCGTAGTACTCGTTTGTTCTTTGAAAACCGCGTTCGTGTCGGATTAGCGGTGTATTAGGAATGGGATGTGAAATAGCAATAACGGGTTGGATTATCTCTTCCACATTTCACCACCGCTCCCGTCGTGTCAGCGGACTCCTTGATATTTTCTATGCTTTTCAATGGAGACTTTCTTGGATCAGTTTCGAGCCATCGAGGGCCTCTCACCCAATCGTGATTTGCAATTGTGTGTGCTGTGAGTCCTCTTGTCCCAGCGTCCGCAGGGTTGTAACTCGTGGGCACGTAGAAGAAATCAACGACTACCTTTTTTGCTTCTTCTATCGATTGTTTCATTCTCTAAATTCGCCTTTTTTGATTTGTGACAAAGGGAGGCAGTTTTCGCGTTGATTTTATCCATGCCAATGCGATTTCGCTATCACTAGCAATGCTGACAGACGAAATGTTCACTTTCAATTTGTTTTTCAGCGTTCTTGCTAGTGTTATGCCAATCAGGACTGCAAGCAGTTCTAATCTTGGTATTGTTTGAACCGTCTTTTTTGGCGTCAAACGCGTCTTTCCACTAATTAGCTGAGAAATTGCATAAGTAACATTGTTTTGCAAATATGTGCATGCTGCTATAGCTATTTTTCTTGCGTCGCAGAATACCCACAAAGTATACTTTTTGTTTTTCTGGTCAGCGTCGACTATAGGCCTCGAAATTTTGATTGGACAGACCTCATGACAAGCTTTATTCCATCTACGACTAAAGTCGGAAAAAATAGGATCGTTCCATTTTGGGGCCGTATCGTATATTTCCCTCATCGGAGACTTCAGTTTCACAAGTAGTGGTTCTGTGAGGCGATTCGGGTCATATATTGAATTCAAGTATGCTATACGAAGTATCTGATTTTGTCAGTCTATCTTTTTGCACTATTCGGAGTGCTCGTTTGGAACTCGTCAGTTTCAGTGTTGTACTGTACTCCTAAGAGTTTTATTTCTGTTCCTTCTAGACGATCTTGTTCTGGGATAGCAGCATTTACTTCGCTTGAATTTGATATGTATTCACGCAAGTTCATGCCTATCTCCGCAAAGATCGCTTTGGAATCCTTGTATTTTTGGAGTGCTTCTTCCACCGTGTCAGCTTGAAGAAGAATGTTGTCTACGTACAAGTGTTCTATAATTTCCTTAGCTATGTCTGTATTTTTGTGGTTCAAATATGCTGGGATAACCATATTACAGAAGCTAGGAGACAGCGTTAGGCCGATGTCATAGTTTGCGAATCGAGCGATTCGCTAGCGAATCGCTGGATCCGAGCGTTGCGCCAGCGAATCGAACGTTGCACCAGCGAATCGAACTTTGCGCCAGCGAGTCGAACGATGTACCAGCGAGTCGAACTAGGTACCAGCGACTCAATAGTGGCGGGACCCAACGTTTAAAGGAAGCCCGCCACTTTCAAACAGTGTCAAACAGCGTCCACTGTCACGTGACACTGTTTGAAAGTGGCGGGCTTCCTTTAAACGTTGGGTCCCGCCACTATTGAGTCGCTGGTACCTAGTTCGACTCGCTGGTACATCGTTCGACTCGCTGGCGCAAAGTTCGATTCGCTGGCGCAACGCTCGGATCCAGCGATTCGCTAGCGAATCGCTCGATTCGCAAACTATGACATCGGGCCTTACGCCGAAGGTAAACGCGTGAAGTGGTACCCTACTACACTGTCACGTGTCGAAGACTTGTTTGCGTTTTTGAACCATAAGAATCTGCAAAGATCTTTGTGTTCTTCTTGCAGACTTATTTGAGTGAATGCTGCTTGAATATCACATGGTAGTATATTTTTCCGGTTCGGCAGCCTGTAGGATAGTCGTGATTTTATTCACTTGGTGATTCAGTCTTCTGCCTGTGTAAATTAGATTAATGTCTCAGTGAGAAGTGCCGCATCGTTTGGACGATGCATCGAACACTATGCGAGTGGCTTAGGCTTAGAGGGGCGCCATACACCTGAATGGGGCATATAGTAACAGCCGACGCTTTTGGTATTGTCTTCACATGCGTATTCAACCACATTTGTGGAAATGTACTCTTCGAATGTTTGTACGTACTTTTTGAGTTGCTCTTTATTGGTTTGGAGATGCTTCCATAACGAAATTAATCGGCGAAAGGCAACTGCATAGTTGTCTGAGAGATTCGACAACGTTGTCCTTCAATGGTAATGGTGCAGTGACTATTCCCATATCGATATTTGTTTTTATTTTATTTGTATTCTTTTTGAATACTTTTGAAAGTGTGAGAATGTGGTTTCTTCCTTTATCAACTCGTCGGACGAGATTCCCAGACCTTGCAACTCAAACAGTTTGTTGAGCAGTTCGGCTTCGGTAGGCTCATTGATAACGGTCAACTGTTGCATCACTCGGTAGTCGTTCAGGTCGTTAGACATAGTATTGCGACTGTGGTTCGTCGCTATGTTTGCTGACCGTTCTGCAAACACGGTACCGTATTCATGACTGATACGGTTGTTTCGCCTACTCGTGTTAGGGGACGCGGTCTCATGAATATGTACTGGCAGTTGTTTTTAAATAGCAATTCGAGAGGCAATGCTAGAGTTTGACTGTGAGTGGACCATTGGTTATATAGGTCTGTCCGAGAAGAATTTGAGGGTATTGGTGTTATCCTCGAATTAACGTGTTGCATACGCAAAGCTCATTGAGGGTCCGTTGGTAATTACGGGTTTCGTTTGCATTTTCATGTCGATTTCTAGGCCATAAGCGGTAAGCACTACAAGTGTGACCATGCTGCTTTGGAACTTTTCCTGTGTCCACCTATTCCAGACATGGCACACATTTCCATTGACTGTTTAGGAAGTGCTAGGTCATGTGCCGTTTGTTCCCTTATGAGCGTCTTTTGAGCTCCCGTGTCGAAAAAGAACAGCACTTTTTCGAATTGGTCTGTTCTGTAATTCCAAACGCTACCTGCGGCTGTCATTAGCACGATTTGTTCTTTGGGTTTAGTAGAATGATTATCTGGGTTGTCGGAATTGACGCAGGCGTTGTTGGCTGTTGTTCTCCCTTGCCAAGGTCTGTTATTCCGCAGATCATGTTCTATTAGGATGGTAAAAAAGTCCTGAGCCGATTTTTTGAAAGCTCCAGAACTTTCGCTTATTGGTCGATACCTAGAATCTGCTACGTGATAGACTATCGTTGTCGATCATACTTCTCCGCAATAGGTATATATTGCCGGGTTGCCTTCTTTAACTTTAATAATGATGGTGATTCCACAAGAACACTTTCGAGCGATCATCTTCAATGAATCGCGCTGCGGCACAGGAGCAGTGGGAACCGTCAACATTATCAGCATCGCATTGGGAAGGGTCACCACTTCCATCATCAGTGCCAAGCTCTGGTTCGCAGGCTTCGAGGGAGGAGACACGGCTTTCAAAGAAAAGACAAGGTTGGGAAGCCCACAAAAGGTAGAAGACTCCACCGTTCTCGGCGCTGTCGAAGAGGATCCGGACGTTAGCACCCGCAGCCTTGTGATAAGACTCGGGTGCACCCATCCCACAGTCCTCGGTCCCCTCCACGCCCTCGCCACAGGAAAGTGGTGACTCGATGGATTCCTCATGTCTTGACCGATAGCACGCGGTTCAGGCGGGTACCCATTTGTCAGTTTCTCCTTCTTTGTCCGCACCGAAAGGGGTTTTTGGAAGGCATGATTACGAGAGATGAGAGTGGGGTCCTATACGATTCTAACAAGCACGGTGCCGTGTGGCTCCCTCGAAGAGAGGGCCTGCCGACACAAGCAAAATCGGACCTTCACCCCAAAAGCTGTCTCCTTTGCTACCTCTGGGATTCGTGAGGAATGCTGTACTATGATATGCTCCCGTAAAGACATACCGCTACCGGCAGCATTTACGCCAGTCTGCTCTAGAAACTAGCGGACGCTGTTCAAGAAAAACGACCGAGACGAACTTCTGTCCACCTACTCCACGATGACGCCAGGCCCCACAAAGTTAAAGAGACCCGTGCAGAATTGGAAGAGCTGATCTGGGACGCGGTTCCCCATCAACCCTATTCCCCTTACATTGCCTTCTCTGATTATCACTTACTCTATCCCCTTAAGGGATCCCTAGCGAAGAAAGAATTCACCAAAGGTAAAGAAGTTGGAAGAGCGGTCAGCGATTTCTTTGACTCTCAGTCTGCTCTGTTCGTGGGACTCTGTAGTGGGTAGCAATGGTGATTATATTGTTGGGTAGATTCCATTCTACGTGGAATAAAAAAGCAAAGAACAAAAAAGTGTCAAACGGCTCAGGACTTTTTTACCACCCTAATAATTCCATTTTTAAGGCTACTTTCGCTCTGTTTTGGTAGGGAGATTTTTGGCTTTGGTGGACCATTGTTTCTAGGCTGAAAACCTGATTGTTGCCTATTTGGGTAGTTTGGAGAGTTCCCTTTTTGTGCGGGACCGTTCGCGAAACATACGCTGACGTCGTGCATTTGTTTGCAGCGCGAACAATTTTGTTTGGGACAATCGCTACTTTTGTGGCTGTCAGCAAAACATTTCCAACAAAGTTGCTCTTTTTTCAAGATGTCCCTTTTTTCGTTAATTCCTACCACAGTTCTGCAGGAATTTGACGTGTGGTTGCTATTTTTGCAGAACACGCACCCCTTCGAGTCCTTAGGAGACTGTTCTCTGAAGGTTCTGTCCTTCTTTCCATTGTTGTCGTATTTTGGGAAATTACGCAACCTTGATTCCACGTATTTCTTCGCTTCTATCTCTTTTTCTAGTTCGTTCATTATGTCTTCTATTTTGACTTCATCTTTGCTTTGGGTAGCAATGAGGACGTTTTTTACTATGCTATATGGAAACTTCTCGAGTATTTTCTCTGTCCATAACGCGTCCTGTGCAATGCGAATGTCTTGACCTGCTGATACCATCTGGTTTATTAGCATTCTAATTTTGTCGAAAACATTGTTGCAGGCGTCCGCATTGTTTGCTGCTGGACGCATATCAATTAAGCGTTGCACTATTTTTGCTCTGTTTATGGGTTTGTTACCATACTTTTTTTCCAGAGCTTCAATCATCCAGTTGTAATTCTTTGGAATCAACTGGATGCCTTTTACGGCCACTTCGGCCTTTCCGCGTAGGCTGTCCTTCAGAAGCAGCATTTTTTCTACTGTACTCAACACTTTGTTGTCGTGCACTAGAGTTCGAAAAACTGCCCAGTATTCTGGAAAATTCCTCCTCGTCACCGTAAAACCTAGGCATTTTTAGCTGACTAGGTTTCAACGTGCGACATATTGCATCTTCCATGTCGATTGGGGCGTCATTCGACAAGTCTTCTGATAGCCAAGCAGAGTCACCGTCAATTTCGGGCTCTGCTGTAGACTCCTTTTTTGTGCTAGCGCCGCTGCGCTGTGCTGTTTCATTTTTATTTCGGGTCTACACCCAGCTTTTGTGCGAGGTTTTGCAGTTTATTTCTGCTTTCTGTCAAGCGTGCTTCCAATACGTAAATCATTTCGTTGGCGCGCGCTATTTTCTCAGTGAATTTGCACTCTGAGTCTATGTCTTCTATCTCACTGATAAGGTCTTTTTTGTTACCTTTGGATTTTGCATCGTCGAACTCCTTTTCTAACTTGTCGACGAGAGCTTGCAGAGAATCTCTGCTAGATTTTATGATTTTTATTCCGCCAGCGATCAAGTTCGCTGCGGATGAGTACTCTTCGTACTGTGAGCGATCGTCGCCTATAGGTTTTATTTCCTCTGCGTACGAGCTGTATTTGTCTAGAAGAGTGTTAAGCGTTTTTGCGCTGAATCCAATAGGTTTTTTGTGGAAAATCAGCGACATTCTAAACTTTTTCTATGTTTATTTGCTTCTTTTTGCTTTAATTGCGTTCCTGATCTTTGGTATTTGCCGAAGACAGGGTTGTAGTACCTTTGATAGGTGAAGGTTCCTAGTTTCCAGGGGTTTAGCCGGTGAAACAGGAATTTTTTTGGCTATTTGGCCGATGCACCAAAATGTCCCTGTTCGGGAGTAAAGTTTGCTTAGGGTATTTTCACCTTAGTAGTTTGGAAGCCTTTTGGCTTGTATTTCACCTTAGTAGTTTGAAAGCCTTTTGGCATGTGATTGCAAATCGGTGGCTTTGTAATATTTATTGTGTTCGTACAAATGCCCCGTATCAGTGGCTTTTCGGCTATTTATAGCCAGCCTGCTGATACGGGGGGACAAACGACCCCCTATCAGGGGTCAAAAGGTCGAAGGGTCACGCAGAGCGAGACATCGCACCAGCGGAAGTAGGTCACCGCACGCGGCGCCTACCGGTCCTTAAAGGTTGGAACGTGGCAATTTGCTAGGACTAAGCTAAAACAAATGCAGAAATGGGGACTACACAGAACAAAAAAGCGTTGTATCGATCGTCTGGAGAGGCGGGTCCTAAACCTATGTTTCGAAGAGCGAAAATGACGGCGACGGGGTGTGGGTACTTAGGACAGAACGCGACTTTTTCGCTCTTCGCAACGCGACATCGCGCGGCAGGCTGGCGCACCCGCAGCGAAAACAACTACGGTATGGAAGAACGCGCGATTGGAGCAGCTTTTTTGCATGCGTGAATTTGTAAGTTTCTGATTCCTTACTTGCCCGCGCTCACACCCATTGTATTGATAAATGCGGTGAATCACTAATTCTGTCTCATTATTGAAAACGTTTTGTGACTTACACGATTCCGGGCGATGCCACACAAATGGTGTTTTACGAATTATCGGTGAACGAGGGTTTAATAGTGTCGCTTGTGCTTGCATTTTGTGGGTTCATATTGTTGTATAGACATCTGCATAAGGGTATAACATCTTTTACGGAACGCTTCTGTCCTCATTCACGGATATGATACTCATTTTTGACGCTGGCGCCATTTGGGGCCGGGTGGCGCCACAACTGATTCCCACTAAATTCGCTGTAAACTTCTGTATAGGGGTTATTCGGGGTCCTGATTTGTTGTTAGCGCTATTCGGCGCCTGCTTCCTGCTCGTCTGCGCCCTCGCACTAATTAGATCGCAATAGGGCTCCAAAGTGGGTAGGCCATTCCCCTGTGGTCTGACACACTCCAACTTTTGCCACACGGTGCGTGGTTTACCCACTCCGGAGTTTCACTCCCCTCCCCTAAGCTTAGTATAGGCGCTGTAGGTGAGAAAGCTTAGAAAAGCAGAAAGTATGCGTTAAACAGCACGAATGTGAAAAATGAGTGTCATATTCATGATCAGGGCCCCAAATAACCCCTATGCAGAAGTTTACAGTCGTCTCATCAAACGTCCATCAACCATTCCTCTTCCAGGTTCTCCAGAAGCTCTACCATCCATCTCTGCAAAAATAACCTACCTCCCTCTTCACTGCTAGTTAGCGGTCCACTTCTGGTTACCATTTCCTCGTTCATTATCAAATCCATGGCTTGATTAAGCCTGACCGTCTTCTGGCCGACGCATACTCGTCGACGACCAAACAAGGAACGAACTGCAACGGTGTCGCATAAACCGCGGTCGCAAATGGAAGGCGACGCGGTCACCCAATGCAAACCCAGACAACACGTGACTGCGCGTGATCGTATTTCGAAAGTCCCACTGTAGTGTGGAATAGTAGCTGCGCATTGATCTGCCGACACTTGCGGTCGTTGCTGTCGTCCGACAGCAGCAGTCGGACGACAGCAACGACTGCAAGTGTCGCAGATCGATACGCACCCAATACTGTGCGACACTTGCAGTCGTTGCTGTCGTCCGACCGACTATGCGTCCGGCCCCTAGTGAACCACACCCATAGGATACTGTGTCGCCGAATGTCTGCAAATACACATCGCAACTGCGGCTCAACTTTTCAAGTTCTCTGCTGTAAAATTCGCATCATGGTAATATGAATGTGAAGCTGTGAGCTTCAATGTTGTGCACAGGTGAGCTTTTGCTTCAGTTGGATGTTAAGGCTTTAAGTTTGACCTTTTCCGTACAGGATTTCCAGGTGTTTCAGTTACATTCCCGATGTAAAAGTGTATCCATGCTTTATCAAATATGCTAGTCGATCAGAATATGGCTGCTACATTTCGAGATATGAGTGAGCACTTAGTCTGTTGCAGAGTCAAAGTTTGGTGATGCAACATCAGTTTTGCAGGAATTGTGCCAGTCAAAAATCCATTCGGAAAAAAGGATTTTGCCGTGAAAGTTCCTGTTGGCAACCTAGAAAGCGATCCTATTTGGGAAGTTGAAGCAATAGCGGCTGTAAGGTGTGTTTAATGTTTGACACCTTTTTGAAGGATTGGGTAGTTTCAATGGATATTGTAGTCAGTAGGTTTTGTATTCATTCAAAGTGTAAAATTTTTTCTATGCTGCTGCTTGCCAAGGTTTTTTTAAAGAGTCGAAACGTGTTTTTGGTTTACGTCACGGACAAATCATCGTCTTCATGAATTTGGAAGTGATACAACGTCTCGTTTGAGGCGAAAATTTGTTCTTACCCGCATTCTTGTGAAAATATAATATTAGCTCTTCTGCCTGGACTTTTCAGGTTTGAGGCTCTTCTGAAGCATCCCAATTAAACCGGGGTGCGGTGACGCTTAACCGTATGCAATATAGAAACTAAAAACATTATCAGATCTCCCAGAGCTTAAAGAAAGAACCCAAGATGGGTCCATAGTTTTGCTACTATTTCCTCGACACGTTCATTTGCTCAGCATAGAGACAACGTAACTGACTGCGTGTTTCTTGCGCGAGAGTGTGGCTCGTTGGCCGATGTCAGACTTTGCGATTGGAGCGATTTTGCACCAATTGCAGGAGCGACGGGAGATTTACACCGCCGACCACCGATAAC
>MU868755.1:51037-63243 GCA_036418205.1 Ostertagia ostertagi | reverse complement strand
ATACCTGAATGAACGCCCTCATCCTTCCTTTTATTTAACTCTGGCTCATATACCTTGCATGAGTGGCATCTTTATGGCATTCACTACTTTTCAGTTTTCTTTGCTTTTCTCTTGTGTTCTGCTTGTGTTTTTGTTTCGTGGCCATTGTTCACAATTGCTCAGCAGTTGCTTATTAGCGTTATTATTTTGCTCTCAGAAAACGTTATTTCAGTTACTGCTAGCCGTTGTGAGTGGAAACATATCAAGCAATTTTTCTGACAAAATTTGGCGGCATGTTCCTGATCTTCTCTTTCCTCGCCATGACTGGGCAGAATGGACTCGTCGATTAATGCCCCTAATGATCAATCACTTCACTTCCATCCGATGTAAGTCAGAAATGCAACTCGATAGGTTCCGTTCGATTTTTTAATAAGTGGCACATGTGTAGCTCTCAGAACCTAGAGTCGAATTTTAGGTATGAATGTTGTTGAAGCGAATACTTGCCGCCGTGATCCACTTGAGCAGGGCGACTTCTTTGATCATATTCTCTCGAAGAGGTCTGGAAAACTTGAGAAACGTCGGTCTACTGCCAACGCAATGCGTGAAACAATAGCTTACATGTAGGTTTATTTGTTGCTCTTGCGCTGTTCTGCTCTTAATACGTATTGGATAGATACATGTTCAAACAGGGTGAGCGATTACTGGTGGTTCCATGTATCTTGGATTCTTAACCCATTGCGGACCGCGTGCTGCACATGGTGCAGCACGCCACCACGCGGAGAAGGATAGTAATCTTCGATTTTTTCAGCATTTTGCTAAGTTACAAAATCAGCAGTTTACTTTTTCGGACACAGGATATATCACTTATTTGCATACTGGTTAATTTTTGATAGATTATTGGCCACTGATAAAAGAGATGACAAAAACCTACGGAGGTGCAATTATAACGGCGGTCCGCAATGGGTTAAAAATCTTATCGCAGAGCTCCCCGTCCTATTCTTTCATGGTGTGTTGCATGAGATAAAAAGCGTTAAACTACTAAAACGCACGGATTACGGAGTGGTTCGGGCCTCCGCCCTGTAATGTGCAACCATCAAAGTCCAACAGAGCGCGATGCGAAGGAGTTCTTGACCATTTCTCAAATTTTTAGACTTTGTTTGAACAGCGTACAAGCTTTGTATTTTTCAAAACCATGAGCTTGTCATCACTTCAGAGTGGGTATCGGGTGAATTCTGCAAAGGCTTCGCTTCAAGACGTTGACCGAGAGTGGGCCATGAAAGAGCGCCGAGCAGGTCCCCGATTTCATTGTCTAGAGGCGATCGTTTTGGAGACCGTTGTACCGCTGTTTTGACTTTAGTCGTTTCTAGTTTCTACAAAGAATGTTTGTGGTTGCATGGATTTCAAAAAGTTACTTTCGAAATTCCAACAAAATATTTGTGAACCTTAACACATTTGGGACCAAGCAGTTTTTGGGTGTTCTCGAAAATTGCGTCCTAATGCTGAAACGCTTCCATACGGTGTACATACCAAATCAATGAGAACACAATGCGGAAACTGCTGGAACATCATTAGTCTCGTACAAATGCTTAAAGGAAGCGATTACGATAAGAATTTTCGCATCGGGGAGAACCTGCGCCACACGGAGCAATTACTTGGCTGCCAAGGAAGCGATGTGTGGCCCTCCCACGGCGAAAGGTGCTGTGGTTGCTGAGCAGGACCCGCGTGACGCTCCGCCCCCAGTGACGTGACGCCCACTAGTTTTGTTGATGATCTGGATGGACTGTTTGCTGTTGGCTTTTCATTTTGGATGATCATTTCCCTTCTAGCGGCTGTATCTTCCAACTTGCCCACGTATTGCCTTATCAATCAAACACTACGCTTGTTAGCTTATTTTCGACGGATTTCTTTGCTTTTTTCGCCATTGGCGTACTATTGAGACCCCCACGTCCCCTCTAAACCCCTTTGAGATCTATCGTAATCGCTTCCTTTAATGGCAAAAACAAACCAAGCAAATATCCCCGTCCCGCAAAGGTGAAACTTCGGAACGCTCTCGGAAAATTCCAATTTTCCACTGTAGAATCCACAAATGAGGTTGAACACAAATCTCTTTTTTGCCAATTGTTGTATCATTGAGCTAGCTAATAGCATACAAAAAGGCAGCTTTCTACATCAAGAAAGAACAACCTTATCACTGAAGAAGCAATTCCAAGCAACCCTTCTGTAAAACTTTCACTGTGAAAGATGTTCAAAGAACGTGGCCATTACAAGTTTGACAACGTATTCCGGGTTAATATAGCACCGCTCAAAATTTGGAATATGCGCAAAGGAATAAAATTCAAAGGGTGACATTGTCGCCAGTGTGTTAATTTTACCTCACCCAGTAGCTCTGCTCCTCTTCTCTGCTTCGTCCGGAATCATGTTGCTGTTTACCGACGCTTGATTTGAGCATGATTTGAAGGGTAGAAGGACGGTTTCAATTGAATGATCTCGTCACCGCAGTGGCTCACGCGACGTACGTGAAGGTGGGGAAGGCATATATAGAACACGTGCTCGAACGTACTGGTGGTTTGACCATTGAACAAATGGAAGAGGTTGGGCTGATTTCATTTAAGCTGGCGCAGATTTCGTCATATTACGGTCTTTCTTACAGATATACGAAGTTTTGTGGACATGGTTGAGCACAATTCCTCTGCCAGATAAGGGCGATCTGAATACAATACAAGACCTTGGCAGAAATTTCCTCATGAAGGCCATCATTGACCGTCTGACGGATTCGGTGAGTATGCGTCAAAATGACAAAACCGCTGTTGGTTTACTGACCTTAGGACAACACTTAGGACATAAATGTTGCAGATTTACGAGATGGCTGTGGTGAACTTTCCAAAATCCTATCCAACCCTTTCAACTCTTCGGAAGTGCATGATCAGCGTGCAAGAGTATGGTAGAGAAAAATTGGTTAACACACTGATTGATGACGTTGAGTCACAGCTTCTCCATATTGGTAAGTTCGTCTTCATACACAGACTGCAGCAATTTCTCGTTACTATCTTAACACATTCACGCCGATGGCCGCCCATATGGGCTGCCAACAACATGTGCTCTGGGACGATGGCAGCCCATATGGGCTGCCAGCTGATAATCGCTTGCCAGGCGCTAGGAATGGACAGATAGGTGGGCAAACCTCGTAATCGAGTGTAAAATGCTTTTAAATTCCTTTACGGGGGGGTATAGCGAACATTATACGAAGTGTGGGGCAGACAAGTGATAACGAATGATAAGATCTGATAAGAGGCGCTGAAACGCAAATTTCACGAAATTCATAGCGCGCGTCCCAGCAGCAGTGGGGCGTTGGTTCCAAGAAGTGATGTACAGGGTGGGACGGGAACACGTTCGGTGGGGTACAGGAAGTGATAAGGGCTGATAAGGGTTGATAAGAGGCGCTGAAACGCAAATTTCACGAAATTCATAGCGCGCGTCCCAGCAGCAGTGGGGCGTTGGTTCCAAGAAGTGATGTACAGGGTGGGACGGGAACATGTTCGGTGGGGTACAGGAAGTGATAAGGGCCGATAAGGGCCGATAATTTCATATTCGGAACATAGAGACCATTTAAAACCATATTCTAGATAACGCATTTCACTTCAGTATCATCTCATTGCGTTGTTGTCATCAACATAAAATACCGTTCGACCGCTACATTCCCAAAGTCCCTAAGAATGTATGATGGATGTTTAGCGATATACGATAATGGGTATTTCTATTGCAAAATCATTGGCATCAATATTATTCGACCGCTAAATCATCCTGACATCCAATGCATGGTGGCTGTTTACAGACACCACTTTAGCTCCGCACTCCACCGCGCGTATCAGACGGTTGGCTTAAAAATGGGCATTCTGTAGAAGGCCAGCTAACGCATTTCACGAAGCAAGTTATTGTTTAGCGGCGGAACCTAACGCTCCGCCGGCTGGCCAGCTTTACGGAGCCCTTCCGTGTCATGCACGCGGTAGTGTGCGGAGCTAAACTGGTTTCTGTATAAACCAGGACGCTAGGATGCGGGTCAAGAGGACGCTCCGTCCATCGTGGGTGACTCTGCCCCCTCTGAGGCTAAATAGCCGCTCAGCTTTACCCATTTTTTCCTGGTCTGGGCTGTTACTGTATTCTGGGATTGAACTTCCTGCCTCTGACAGCGCTGGCTTCGGTTGTGCTCCTTTCGCCGTGTGCGTGGCTCTGCGACAGCAGGCACGACAAGGTGTAAAAATATAAAGGACCAAACAGTCACGTTGAAGTACCCTCGCAGCGCCCCTCCTGTATTGCATCCGCCTCAATGTAGCGCCTTATGACTTCAAGCAGCGATGGTTTGCAAACTTGGGTATTAGTGATGATACAATATTTTTCTAGCTGTTGACACACCGGCTATTCTCAACGGTTACTCACTCTGTGTTGAATCGCTTCGTGAGTTGGATCCGTCGTGTGTTATCATGCATCGCGTGTGTAAAGTAATCAAAGAATACTTGAAGTAGGCTCATTCTTTTTTGCATTCGCAGTTGCCCTTTTTATTCGAATTTACTGAGTTTTTGAATTGTATAGAAGGCGACCAGATACCGTTCGTCAAATTATCAACTATATAACCTCTGAGAAGCGCGACGACCTCGCAGCACACTTGGTGGGTATCTTTGTTATAGTTTTCTTAAGAGCTGTAATGCGAAGTTGTCCTAACTGCAGTCATTTAATTTGTTGTCATGATTGTAGGCCAACAGATGTGGTACAATCGTAGATGAAGATGAACTCAATGATGCTAATGACGATTTCCTTCCTGAAGCTATGAATTTATCGCAGTGGCGGCACTGGATGCCTGATCCGATAGATGTGAGCCCTGGTGAGCTGTGTATTTCGAAGCTACAAGCATTACAAATAGTAATACATGTAAGCCTCCAAGCTCAATTCATTTCATTTCAGGGGAGAGCGGTCGATTCCGTCAAGCTGCTGATGTCTTTAATATGCTTGTCTCAGTCTACGGTAGCAAGGAAATGTTTGTCAAGGAGTACCGTCAATTGCTGGCAGAACGGCTTACAAGCAGTAACACCAAAGACGTTAGTCACTTACTGTTATGCATGGTAGAGGTGAAATGGCGGTGGTAAATCTGCTCGATTCTTAAAATCATGCACAACTCCTTATAACAATAATTTTCTTGCTATAAGTTTTTCCTTTAAACAATGTCTGTGCAAGCTTTCTTACCCAATCTCCTATTGATGAAATGATTGCAATTCAATAGAAAGTCAAATTTGGTGAAACGGTGCCATTTTATAGCCGATCTTTGAGCGACGATATTTGGACTTGCTAAAGCTTCGATTCAACGAAGGTGAGCTCCAACAGTGTGAAGTAATGCTCAAAGATATTAGAGATAGTCAACGAATTGACAGAACTGCCCTAGGAAGAAAGGTTAGTTTATTGCTATTAGCCCAGTTGAGTACTTATAATTTTGTGTTCGTAGGAACAAAGAGAAACGCTCAACTTTTCAGTGTATCCCAGTGTCGGCATGTGTAATTTCATCTCATTTTTGGCCAAAAATCCACTCCGAAACGGTTCCCGTATGTTTTCAAGAAAGCCTTGGTAATTTATCGAGTATATTTGTTATTTGGCTTTAAGGAGTTTCCTCCAGCACTAGAAGAAGCTCTAGTGGAATACGAGAAGTCGTTCATGGATCACAAAGAGTCACGTCGTCTGCAGTGGCTACGGGCAGTTGGGTGCGGTTCTACACATGCCTTTTCTGTAACTTAATGCAACCATGTTTTCAGTAATTAGTTTAAGCTGTGGAAAAATTATGGCGCTCGAGATACTGTAGTGAGCCACAGAAGTTGGGGTCAAGCCTTGGGGAGAGTAAAGAATTCGTGGGAAGGACGTGAGCAACCCTTGTTTTCCGTGGCGTTTCTCTCCTCTTCTGGACTTAGTATTAGCGCCATTATGCAGCGGTTTTTGAATGCTCTCTTTCGAAGGTTCCCCGTGAGGACAAGAGCGCTAAAAGAAATACTCGTAACTATTAATCCGGGTATGAGCTAACGAATAGTTTGAGAAGGGTGCTACTTTATTCATCTGACGTGAATGCTTCAGAAAACTTTGTGGTAAATTATCTGGTTTGATTCTTTATTGTTGCAGGTGTGTGGAGGTCACATTAAAGCTGGGAGACGTGGAGGTGGATAAGGTGGTACCAAATCCAATCGCAGCCGTCCTCTACTTGTATTTAGAGAAAGGCAAGATACCGATCGTCTGTTTCAGAGTTGCCCTAATGACATGATTTGTAATTTAGTCGTACTCCATTCAGTAGATCAGACTCTAGATGATTTTCATTTTTGAGGCACTGGTTTGCTTCTAAAGTTTCACCCAAACCGTGTATTTTCAGAAAGCTGGACTGTATCTGAGGTGACGGAGCGGCTTTCAATATCCAAAGGAGTTGCTCGACGACGTCTTGAGTGGTGGCGCTCTCAAGGTCTTTTGGCACAGGTGCTTTCTGTTTGGTTCTTTTTTATGCAAGTGATACTGCTAAGGAAATTTCATTCACTGCAGCGTTATCGAGTTTTCTTGTAGAGTCTACCAGCGGGTGCTACTGCAGAGGAGTGGTCTCTAGTGACAAATCCCAACCTATTGGCTACGTCTCGAGGTGCCGCGGACGACGAATCAGATGAGGATGAAGGAGCAATAGAAGAGACGTCTGATGCAATAGATGCATTGGAACAGTATTGGAGCTACACGAAGAACTTTATTGTGAGCTTCCTGGAATTCTCGCATTATGCACAGTTTCATCTTAGGCCTTCTATAATTGCTGGTTGCATTTCAGACTATTTTTCACAACCCTTCGGTGATCTTTTACCATTATCATCAAACAAAAATATAGCGAAAATTTGTCCCCGTCGCGGCTGAACTTGGCTTGAATTCCACTGGAAAGTTTTCATGGTGTGATTCGAGGGATGATTCTTACACAGTGACTTGGCGAATGTGAGTAACATATAGTGCCAACAAAGTGCGATGCTATCGGGTTACACAGTCACGCTTATCGTGTGGCAGTTCCACTAAAAACGTCTCAGTGACCGCTGCTTTGGCAGCAGTCAGATTTCGCGATAAATTGCTGGCGAATCGCGCAATCGAGGGGTACGTGCAATGCGCTGCTGATTATTGCGATGGAATCGCTGACGCATCGCTGGAATTGTTGCCAGATCTAATTACGTGCATTACATTACGCGCCACGATTAGTCGCAAAGTTTGTCATCTGCTTTTCGGGTGCCATAGACGAGAGAGGCGAAATTCTTCGTATAATTCCTTCAAAATTTTTCTAAAGAAGTTAGCCATGGGCTCACTATTATCATCCGTGCGTGGGCCGAACCTTCACGCATTTTTTCTCGTTAAATCCTATGAAAATTGCGACTGGACTGTCAAAAAAAAAACACCGGAGAATCGTATTTCTGTTTTTGGAAGGGGTCGCATCCTTCTCTCAGTGTATTAGTGATAGTGGAAAGGGAGTAGTATTTGAAGACTCTCAAGCGATAGTCGTGGGGTTGAACTAGGGATCCTGTCCCAATCAAGGGGACAGGGAATTGTCTTAAACAATTTTTTGATAATTAATCGACATTTGCCCGGGATTTAAAGGACAACCAAGGCAGAAGTCGTGTGAACGATTCCCTTCAATCTGTGGTATAGTCCCGTAGAGGACAATCACGTATGTGGCATTCAAGTGCACAAAAATCAACCGACAAGAGCGCTAGGGCCTTCACAGTTTCTTTTTTTTCTATCAGGCTGTTGCCTGGTGCTCTCCTTTCAGTTGGGCCCCCTCGCCCCATACTCTCCTCCCGCGCTTACCACTAGTTGTCTTAGCACAGCCGATTACGAAGATGAGCAAACCTTTAACCTCTGCCTTCAAATTCACGGGCTGTTGGTAAACGAAGCGACAGCAAGACGCAACTACAGTAGATCACTAATTGACTTGCTACATAGTACTCCAAGGCCGTAGCTGTCTTCATGAAATTTCAGTAGCCAATCTCTACATGCCTTTTTATTCACCGTGTCTGTTGCTTCATCACTTCACGTTCATCTCGTTGAGTTCCTCAGAAGGGATCGCATAGTCAGTAGCAGTTGTTAAGTGAGCATTAAGTACATGTGGTCCCAGGTTGCAGTATGAGAGACCGTCAGGGTCCTTGCATAACATGTTCCGAGCAGGGTCAACCGCCCGTTGCGCAAAGAACAACGAGGGGTCGTATTTGGCCGAACGAAAGGGGAGGGGGTCGTATACACAGGGACCCGCGGTGAAATGCATGGAGAAAACAGGATTCCATGTAGCAGTAAAACGCAACTACTATCGCGATACTACAGTGCGTTTCAAAAGTATGTGCACACCCTCAAAATTCACGTTTGAAAGGGAACCATGAGGTTTCGTGCTATGAAATCCTTCTCAATCGATTTCTCGTAGTCGATAACCTATCAATGGAAGCAAAGCAGATAATATCGCCTCACTTTCGGAAAAAAATTTTGGATGAAATTTTTTTCTTTGTTTCAAAAGTATGTGCACACTTGAAGAAGATCAGATTTTGGCGCCGAATTTTCCACCGATTTCAATCCGACTTTGCTGTTTTCATTTCGTCATCATGTCAATTCGCGCCATACTTCTTCCTGAAGATGAGCAAGCTCAGATCAAGGTTCTGCATGATAATGAACGTTCCAATCTAGAAATCGCACGATAACTTGGTCGTTCTCCTTAATGCATTCGAAGATTTATCTGGCACCCTGATAATTATACTCAGCACACACTCCTCCTCCATCCACGATCCTTGACTGCTCAGAACAACAAAAGAGTAGCCCACATCCTGTCGGATTCTTCATTGACAGTCCGAGCTCAGATTTTTATTCCAGCCTCGAAAATGACCACTAAGCCCCTCATCCGCTCAAATGAATACATCACTCGACAGAGACGCTGAGAGAAAGGCTACTCACTTCAAGGCCCAGCACAAGATTAGCCACATTGGAGTCTGCTCGTACAAGGCATGGCAACATAGGATAGGACACCGGGCGAAGACACGGTTTTTCAAGGATTTCCTATTTTCACAACAAGCAACTAGTGACTCTTCTCTTCTCAGAGGGTAATTCTGTAATCTCCGTGGCAAAGAGTTCGACTGTTTGACGGTCCGGGGGATTTTCGCTAACCCCACTGAGAGCCATAGGCCAATCGACGTGCTCTGTAGCTTTCGAAGAGGAATTTCGAAGTATGGCCCGCTCGACACATGGGTCTCTGGCGGTTTCGCAGTCAGCGAAAATTCTTAGAATTAGCGCGTCTCATAATTGTGCTGTATCGAACTGTAAAGAAGACCTAACGCAGCATGTACTCCGTGTTCACCTGTTGTCCTTCCTTAACGCAGGCATATCACGGAAACGAATTCGCGGGTAAGGACTACCTATAATGACGTTGCAGGTGAGAAGTTGGTCAATGGAGAAAGAAAAAGTAGAAAAAAACGTCGGGCAGGGGCTTAGACAGGGACTCCCCCTGCCGTTTAGGGAGACGTGTGTTGGACGAGTTGTCCGAACCTGCCCGTAGTACATGCGCTCCAATTGCAACTGCTGGCAAATAGCCATGCATGCTTGCAAATACATAACTATTTGCCAGCAATCGAAATTGAAGCGCTTCAATTGCGTTCTTATGGAATCGACCTCATACAGCGCGGCGGTCCCGCAACGACCGCTAGTCGAGCAAGCGCTCTGCACAGCTGCTTGGCAATTGTTTCTCTACCTCACTTGAAACCGAAATGGTTAGAACCCTGCCCTGGCACTGTTTGCTTTAACGAAATCGGAGCCGAAAAATGCATTTATCTATCTGGACCACGTGTCTTTTGACGCTTCGCAATCTACCAAAGAATGGCGTTGAAGGCACGCTCCGCGATCAGGCGGGCTCGCTGGTTCCATCCAGGAAGTAATAAGCAGGTTGGACAGTGTTTGATGTCGCGGCGCCCTTTTCGGCTGAGAGTACGCCGACAAAGGCGCAAAAAGCCTCTCGTCCAACCCGCAACTCACACCTTCGTCCGCAAGCCCCACCCTTCGCTGTCGGTTGCCACGTGGCGCTGCTTGAAAAGCGCGGGCGCATTTGAGGCAGTGGTCCCAGCGCGATCCAATGTTATTGACACTGGAGCAAGTAGAGTTAGGTTCGTGAAACTCGTCCAATTCGCCTCTTCTCTATCCAAAGGTGGAATGTGGCTGAAATAGGGGAAGGTCTCTGTACGGGGCGTAATCGATGGTTTCGTTTGCTTTCCTTCTCTTTTCCAGACCACCTCTCCCACCTCTAGCTTCAAACTGAACGCTTTTCCACACCTATTTCTATCCCGAATCTTGCCTTAAGTCACCATTGTCGCGTGAATGCAATAGAATTGGCCTCTGTGTGTCCTCCTTCTTGTGCACTCTATAGGGAGCTTTTTTGTGTCCAGCGTTCACAGCTTTAGCCATACCGCAAGTATAATACCGCGGATGAGCTGAAGACGGCGCGGTCAGAGGTCTATTTGGGCCGACAGCGACGAAACAGCTATGCCAAACGTGGTTCAGATTATGCCGGACAGGATGTTTGAGCTAATTAGAAACTCTGGAGGCCCCACTGATTTCTAATCTCAGCTATGTTTTTGTCTTTTGTTAAGTGTGCACATACTTTTGAAACAAAGAAAAAAATTTCATCCAAAATTTTTTTTCGAAAGTGAAGCGATATTATCTGCTTTGCTTCCATTGATAGGTTATCGACTACGAGAAATCGATTGAGACGGATTTCATAGCACGAAACCTCATGGTTCCCTTTCAAACGTGAATTTTGAGGGTGTGCACATACACTTTGAAACGCACTGTGTTGACCGGCTCCAGGAGTGACGGACTTCAAATCGCTGGTGCGACTGCTAACCACAGACAGATGCACGGCGTACCCCGAGCTGGAGTTTTCATTTCAAAACACTTCAGCTCAGCAGCCGTGAGCAGACAAACTTCTTCAAAAAATCTTGATGCTCTCAGAGCAAATCTAAGTGGAAGAAAGTTAAAGCTGAATTGACTTCTATGGACCATCTCAGAAATTCTGGCAGAAGAAAGCTATTCTGAGGGAAACCAATCTTTATGAAGACTTCAATAATTTTTACCGCCTCTCAGTATATGAATTTTTGAGGAATTATGGGACGTTTGAAGATTGCATAGTCGCGTTCCAGGAAAATGGCTTGAAAAAAATCAAGGTGGAAAAAACGGAACAACGGGACTATTTTTTGAGAGTGATTTTTAAAAAGTTTTAGCTTATTCGAAAGCTCTAATCTTCTAGTTTCTAATTAGCCTTAGAACATCTGCAAAAAGTTGATTATGAAGAAAGTTATGAACGTTTGAATGTCGAAAACTCGCGCCTTCTCAAAAATCGGACCCCTAAAAAAGGAACAACGGAACTTTTCCAAAGAATTGAACATTTGCAAAACTTCAAAAACTTTTTGGAAAGAAAATTATTTGTAGTTTTCAAATTTTTGTATCCCATCTCATGAAACCGCTTTTGAAGAAAGATATAACCTTTCAAATGAAGAGGTTTGTATCGTAACGTAATTGCTGCAAGGTTTAGTTTTTGAGTTTATAAAAGGGTGATTTGGGAGTTCGAAAAAAAACTTGGTAGTTTTCTGAAAGTAGAAGTCTCTGCGATCACAACCATGCCTAATGTTATGGAAAAAAAATGGAAATTCTATTTATGAGTGAAATTCCATGTTGCCTCGATTCCCATCCTCTGAGCGAAACAAAGCGCGCGGACTTCCCACTGCGCACCACTTCTTTCCATGTCGATGAAGGCCCATACATCGATGATGGGCATAGAAATATGTAAAAGGACATAAATAGCTAATACAGTAGCTAATACGGGGTCGTACTGATCCTCTCTAAAAGGGAGGGGGTCGTAAAAATTTTGGAATTGTGCAACGCAGGGTTGACCCTGTTCACGAGTGCACCATAATTATTTTTCGGCGGGAATGACAAAGGTTCGACAAAAGCGAACAGGTCATGGCTTACCTAATACATATTATAAAGAGTCATGGAATGAGATGGGACCCGGAAAGCTAATGTTGGTGATGGGGTGAAATTTGTTCCAGGATCGAATAAAAAAGAGAGAGGGTCGTGGAAATTTTGACATCTGTCCAACTCCTCGGTTGTCTTGCGCTTAAAATTGTTAAAGTTCTTGACTGTATCGTTCGATAAAGGTG
>MU868755.1:37676-50937 GCA_036418205.1 Ostertagia ostertagi | reverse complement strand
GTCCCTGGGAGGGGGGGTTTGACTGAACAGGCGAAAATCCTCGACGAGGCGTCGACGAATCTTCGACCGGTTTCACCCTGCTTTCAAATAGTTGTAATAGTTCGCATAAGTGTTCGGAAAGCGCGATTTGAGTGCGAGGCCTGGTCTCTAGGTTTTGACGACGACTCAAGTTTCGACCATCAAAGTGTTCTAATTTGAATTATCATTTTTTCTAGAGATGTTCTCACTCTACCATATATTCGGTGTACTGCTAGAGGCGGCATGAGTGAGACATGTGAGGCTAGTTGACGGATGAGCGACGTCACGAGCGCGGACTAGCTACCGGCTTATGTGGTCATTTTGTTACATATTCCTCGATTCATACATTCAAATTGCAGTTCTATATTTCAGTCAGTGGTCCACCCTGTTCTTTCTATATATTCACATGTATTTTGTAGCTGTAAATTTACTCGAGTAGGTCGAAGTCTTGGTGTGCAGCACGGAACTTGAAAACGTCCGAATACTCCTTAATAATAATGTGGAATAATAAGTCTTTTACAAGGCTTTTTTGGTAGTGATGTAGAACTGTAGGTCACATTGGAGCTAATAAGGGAGGTCTTTCAAGACATGAAGCGCTTTTTCGAAATGGTTTCTCTGCATGTTGTAGGGGCTCAGAGGAACACAGAACCATGATCCATTTTTCCTGAACGCCTCCAGGAATGTCAAAACAGTGGTGAAGAAATGGTCCAGAGTTCGATCGTCCTATCGTTGCTATTTTTCAAAATTTTTTACGAGGACATGGTGAGGGACGTTAGCGGAGGAGGCGAGCGTACGAGCAGCGGAATGTTGGTGATGGGGTGAAATTTGTTCCAGGATCGAATAAAAAAGAGAGAGGGTCGTGGAAATTTTGACCTCTGTCCAACTCCTCGGTTGTCTTGCGCTTAAAATTGTTAAAGTTCTTGACTGTATCGTTCGATAAAGGTGAGAACAATAAAATTCGTACATGTATAGATACTGAGAGGTAAGGTTCTTTTTTGAGCTCCCTCGGGTCATTTAATAAAATTGAAAGCTTTCTGTGCTATTGTGTATATTCGTCTAAATTGCAATCTCTTACGCAGTTTGTGGTGCGTTGCTAGGATGACAAGACTGAACGATGGATATGAAGCATGTTGAGTGACGGGTGACAAAGTGAACCTCAGGTTGAAGCACTGATCAATACGCTGTTTAAGGCCAATCACGATAACGGTGAAGTGAAGGCGGAACGAATGCATCGTATCTACCGCATGTTCTCTTCTCCATCCGCTCAAGGGCCATCTTTGGAAACCGTCACAGCGTTCCTGATGAAGAAAGTGAAAATGAACCTTCTCACTTACAACAACGGGTTCTTTCGTGTAGTCAAAGAAAGCGCTAGCAAGACTGGAGAGCGGTAAAGATAACTGAAATTGCATAAATTGTTTTTTTAATGTGCTTCAGAAATACATCAGCGATGTCTTACGCCCGTTTGGGATATCTTTGTTTCAAGTTAGTGGTGTTTTTGATAGGATTGTGCGTTGTTTTTTCTTTCACTCTCAATAGATGGCGCAATTTCGGGTATCCTTTGTTCTCCATTGTTCACCATAACAGATTATTTTAAACAGTATTATTCGATCATTTGTGTTTTTATGCGTGGGTCACGGGATCATAAGGCTACTTGTTTTTAAATTCGGGCAGTTACGCTTTTGCACCTTTCCGTCACCCATTTTTGTATTGATTTTTGTTTTGTATTAGGTTCGTATGATTGACAACCCGGTCCTTTTTCAGTGTGCTTGGTTTTGATAGGTTGAAGTTGGTATGTTGAAAAAAAAATTGATTGGGCCCTCCAGCTTCTGCAATGCACAGAATCGTGTTTGTTATCGAGATTAAGTTTTGATCTGATTTTTGTTAGCTGATGTTTTTTTGCGCGACAGAAAATTCATCACGTTACGCACGTTAACTTGTGATAGCTGCAAGTGTGTGGTAGTAGACTGCTCAAAGGTGAGTCAGTACGAGGTGTGGCTTCTAAGCGGTGTGAATAACGGTCGAGGAATTCCTCGACCATGGCTCTGCAGTGTGAGAGTAGTGTCGAGAGTGAATGTACGCGCGGAGAGCACAGACGGCTCGCGCATGGCGAGAGTGAATGTCCGCGCGGGAGAGCGTGACTGAACAGGCGAAAATCCTCGACGAGGCGTCGACGAATCCTCGACCGGTTTCACCCTGCTTTCAATAGTTGTAATAGTTCGCATAAGTGTTCGGAAAGCGCGATTTGAGTGCGAGGCCTGGTCTCTAGGTTTTGACGACGACTCAAGTTTCGACCATCAAAGTGTTCTAATTTGAATTATCATTTTTTCTAGAGATGTTCTCACTCTACCATATATTCGGTGTACTGCTAGAGGCGGCATGAGTGAGACATGTGAGGCTAGTTGACGGATGAGCGACGCGTCACGAGCAGCGGACTAGCTACGGTTATGTGGTCAATTTATGTGTAGATTTCTCTAGATTGATACATTCAATTGCAGTTTTATCATTTCAGTCAGTGGTCCACCCACTGCTCTTTCTAATATATTACATGTATTTTGTAGCTGTGAACTTTACTCGAGTAGGTCGAAGTCTTGGTGTGCAGCACGGAACTTGAAAACGTCCGAATACTCCTTAATAATAATGTGGAATAATAAGTCTTTTACAAGGCTTTTTTGGTAGTGATGTAGAACTGTAGGTCACATTGGAGCTAATAAGGGAGGTTCTTTCAAGACATGAAGCGCTTTTTCTAAATGATTCGCCATTTTGGAGGGTTAGAGGAGCATAGAGACCATGATCCATTTTCTCTGAATGCTCAAAAATGTCAAGGGATGTGCGAAAGGAGACAAGTCCCGAGGGTCGTCAGTACGTATCGTTGTTACTTTTTCAAAATTTTTACGACCCCCCTCCCCCAAGGTGGACTTGGTACGACCCCCTTTTCCACACCTCGACCACCATATTCCTCTCTATAGTATTTAATTCTGGTACCACTCAACCCTCCAAACTCCGCCCACTTTTTCCTTCTCACAGGTGCAGAACAACAACACCATATGCCAACCTCGTCAAAAGTACGAAAAACAACCAAGTCCGATAAGCACAGCCACGAAAAAAAATACGAGCCCAGAAAGACACAACCAACGGCAGCAGCCAAATGCCGTCGAGCGGGGCGAGCGGGGGGGTATATACGCGCGCTGAAACGGCGAATTTTTCTCCCATGCGCTCCCAACTCACCTAGCCTACTACTCGTGAAAACTCCACTTTCACCACAAACTCACATGTAATTTCACGCGACTGAAGCGGATACGACCCCCCTCCTATAAACTCAACCAGGTACGACCCCCCGTTGTTACTAGTAACAACGTAGGATTGACCCTGGTTGCGAGTCCGATTCCCGGTGATGACTAATTTTTGCAATATAGTTTGGCGCCCCAGATTGCCGCCAAATGGCGCCATCGTCGAGAATAGATGTCATTGTCGTGTTTTGCGGCAATTTGGAGGCGCCAACATAAATTGCAAAAATTTGTCATCACGGAGGATCGAACTTGGACCATTTCTTCCCGCTGTTTTGACATTCCTGGGGCGTTCAGGAAAAATGGACCATGGTTCTGTGTTCCTCACATGAGCCTCTACAACATTCAGAAAACCATTTTGGAAAAACGCTTCATGTCCTGAAAGACTCCTCGTAAGAACTTGCAAGCGGAGACTCTATGATTCGCAGTTTGTTATACAACGAAAGTGGGGAGGGGGCATCTGTGCCACGGTTACTGCTGCGTGAAAGATCTTTTGATTCTTGCATCCCCGAGGTGCGTGGACCATTTCGCTTCCACTTCTTTACACCCACCACGCCCCACAACTTCCTCTGCGAAAATCTGGTTGACTTTAGTGAATATGAAGGGGCGCACCACATGCCCCTCACCGAAAGAGACTTGTTTCCCGAATAGGGACTCTAATTCACCCTGAAAATGGTACTGTTCTTGTTATAGGCCATAAGATGTAAGATTCTAAATCTGTAGGTGCATAAGTGTCGTGCAGGCATTGTGCAATACTTCGTAATGAGTCAGCCATGCTCAACTATGACGTAACAGTGTGCAAGAGTTGTGCAAGACATCCAAGTTTATAGGGTTGGATCCATGAAATGTATCATATGTTGGGTGAATTGTGGCACGTGATATTTCGCCGTTTCTCTTCTTTCGTGTTCTTTGTTTGATTCCTCAAGGTTAGAGAATAGTTTTATTGGAATTTTTGACATTTAACTTTACAGGACTCTAGTTATGCAAGAAGCCGAGATGTTACAAAGGAAAAGGAAGGTGAGTATCACCACAATTACGAAACCTGGAAGAATTGTGTCTCATTAAACCAGTACTAAAATATCGCGGAAACTTGGAAGCTGTAAATTGTAAATTGTCATTATTGCCGCGCTGCGTTTGTATTGCACAACCTATCAAAATCAATATCTCAGAACAACCTATTACCAGTCATACCCGTCAGAATTCCTACAAATGAGGTTTTTTTTCGTCTGGAAAATGGCAAACCAGTTTGACACCGTAAACGCGTCAATCAGGTGGGATTGACGCAGAACGTGTGATTGTTGAGTCGCATCAGCATTGTTCACCTGTGTGACTATTCTGATGAGCTGTTGTTTTTTCCTTACGTTTGTTCGGTTCTCTTTTCATATGATAAATAGTGTGAATATGAAATTTGCAGCAAAGTGTTGGTGGACTTTTTTGTGAATGATTGAAGAATTCTTGAGACGTCACGCATGTCGCTATGTGCATACATAACATGAGGTTCAGATTCTGTGGAAGTTCAAGTTGCATCTGTTCGATCCTAAAGGCTAGCTTCGAACTAGCATTTGCTGTGTTGTATGTGTTCGTGTACGAAGTTTTTTTCAGGTTTTCAAAGGTGGTTGGAGTCTTCTTCATACCTTTTGCTTATCAGATTACTTGCTCACATTAACTTCTGCACTTATATAACTTATCCGGTTCTTTAGGCTTAACTCAGTAAGAGTTAAGGTGTGGCAGAAGAAGGGGATTTCATTACCTTTTAAAGGGCATAAGAAAGTTGTAAAAAAAATTCAGAGAGTGAGTGGCCGCTAATGTTTTGCATTCTGTCCTTTTACACTGCTCTCTGCTTTTGAGAAATGGGAAGGAAAGTTTGCAGAGTGATCTTATCTGATAAGTCGACTCCCAGATGAACTAAAATGTTCTTCCCTCTGTGGGCGGATGATTGCTTGCCACTCACAATTTCCTGACCATACGTATCTTGGGTTCCTTACATATTACGATTTCCACTTGTTGAGCTTTTACTAATCTGTTATCGGCGTGGTCCCTAGTTCTGTTGAAAATTGTTTGACATAACAATAAATTGGCCAGGTATCAAACGGAGTTGCATGAGGTGATTGAAACATCATGGCGGGCGCTTTCAATCCCGCAGATCTCACCGAAGAGGAGATGAGCCAGTTGCGAATATTGCGGAAGCGCAAAATGGAGCTCATGAGTGAGATCGATCACATCAAGAATGAGGTAGAGTTTTTCATTCTGTTGTTTTTACTATCTTGTACTTCCTTAGATGAATTCTTTCTTTTTAGCTCATCCTTATGATGAACTTATTTTCGAGTTAAAAGATTTCCTATTTGGAATAGGAACTTAGAATACAGTTTGACTGAATTTGATTCGATTTTCTCGGGTTAAATCCACTTTCCATGTTTTGTCCACTTTGTCATAGTGCGTTTATCAGTTATCGGTTTTGCTAAACACTTCTAGTGCCATAACATAGATTTCATCAGTTTTAGCTGTTACTTCTCGCTTTTCTTAACACCTTTGTAACCTGTTTCTTCTAATTTTAGAACCTAACCAAGATATGCAGAGAGATATCAAAAAATCCATAGGCACACCAAATGTTGCTATGGAACTCTCTGGCATTATTTTTGGCATTTTTCTTTGCTCAGCTTTTTTTTAATTTCATGGCTTCCATGAAAAGGGAATTTCGCACGACACGAACGGAATCCTTTTCTGTTTGAACTGGTTCTTTTTTCCTATAATAAAAGTGTCACCAACCATAGCATATAAACTGGAGCAGGGTTTGGCAGTTCGCTCTACTTTTTTTCGGAGCTGACCACGCATCTGCGGATGTTGTTTATACGATTTCCGATGATGTGTCAGAGCAGTATCGTTGCTCACTGTGGTGAATCACTTCATAAACGAAGGATGATTTTTTGAATGTGTTCTGTCAAAAACTACAAGCTCGGTGGCTCCCCCACCTTCTGCACGATTTGGGTGGTGGTGATGCGTTTTCAAATTTACCCACACAGTTCGCGGGCACAACCGACTGGCCGATGTCAGACTTTGCGATTGGAGCGATTTGCACCAAATTGCAGGAGCGACGGATCGCTTGAGCGATGCGAGCGACGGGAGATTTACACGGCCGACCAACGATAATTCGGCGTCATCAGCTCGTAAATGTCCCGTCGCTCGCACTGCGAGCGACGCGAGATTTACACCGCCAACCACCGATAATTCGGCGCCACCAGCTCGTAAATCTCCCGTCGCTCGCACTTTGGAGCGATGGATCGCTCAAGCGATCCATCGCTCGGGCCGTGATAAGTGCCTTGGCCGTTGTGGCAGGGAGCTGCGAGCGACGGGATTTACGAGCTGATGGCGCCGAATTATCGTTGGTCGGCCGTGTAAATCTCCCGTCGCTCGCAGCGATGGATCGCTCAAGCGATCCGTCGCTCCTGCAATTTGTGCACAATCGCTCCAATCGCAAAGTCTGACATCGGCCATTAGGCAACAGATATAAAACCCAATTCGGCTTTGCTTTGTGTTGTGGTGTGGTGAACAAAACCTAAACTAGTGGCAAACACTTTTTTGATGCTGATTTGCTTCATTAGGCTAATATTCGTATTCAAAGAAAAATGCAAAGGCGTTGGCGACTGCACCTTTTGAAGGCGGTCCCCTTGTTTTCTGCTAGTGTTGAGAGACTTTCTCAGAATTCTGTTCATTGTCTAAGCTTCATGAGGGGATGTCGAATAACTACGCAAAGTAACTCCTAAAAATTTCAGAGTTTGTAGAAAATAATGAGTCTCTTTCTTTGAGGTGAAGTATTTTCTTAGGGGATAGCGAGAGAGCTAGTCCAGTTCAAGAAAGTTGTTCTCAAGGAGAAGGGAATGGAGTCGTATTCTTCATTACTCTCACCTTTCCTATACTTTTCCCATTTTAGTCGCACTTACGCTCTGTGTAATTTGCTTTATTTTATCTAAATATTTCTCCCTTTGACTGGTGTCGTTCGAAATTCACGAAAAAATCCGCTTTTGACCTGATCATTCTTTAAAATGAAAGGTATTCGTCTGTTTTCACGCTAAACTACTTTGTGGGCGACGTGCGATAGTGTTTGTCTGTCATTAGCCGCGTTCAAATACAATCACGCCGAGACTCTGTTACGCCGCCGACATAATTTCTACACTCCTCTTCTTTTTTCTCTCGCTGCCATGAATGCTACAACGCAATCACGCTCTCAGGTACATCATCTTCTTTTTTGCCATAATCTAGATCTCGCTCTTTTTTCCATAGGCTTGGATGTCGCGATCACACCTTATACGCATTCCAGATAATTTGATCCCTGTTGCTCACGTTAAACCTTTGCTTCGGTCTTGGCATGTGGCTTGAATTACTGTTACTTTGTTGTGGGAAGGAATAATTAATGTGGAAATATAAACATGGAGGTAGCTGTGTTCCAACCAGAAAATTACTATGAAATTACTAAGTCATTGAAGTGCGTTTCAAATCACTTGTGTACTTTTCGCGTATTATCTACGAATGCGTTAGTCTAGTTTGGCGACAGAGTTCGCGATCCGTTGCAGGTTTCGCTGATTTCAGCGATTTTCGTGGCGCGATTTGCGCGAAACCTGCGACGGATCACAAGGCTGATGTCATAGTTTGCGAATCGAGCGATTCGCTAGCGAATCGCTCGATTCGCAAACTTGCGATGGATCACAGGAGTTGGAAGTGCCCGATGATACTGCGAGGTGCTGTTTAATCCTGCTGCGAATTCTGCTTGACAGTGAAGATTGAAAGACGACTGTTCGTGATTCTACTTGTTTCATGTTCAATGTCTATCAGTTCATTGAAATGCTCATGATTCGGATCGCAAAAATTGCAAGTGCCCCATTTGAACAATTGAAACACTGAATATCAAACAAGTGGAATCATGAGCAGTCGTCATTCAGCCATCACATCAAGCAGAAGTGGCGGCGGATTGGAGAACACCTTGCAGTATTGATGGGGCACTTGTGATTTCCGTGACCCGTCGCGAAAATCGCGCAAATCGCTGAACTCAGCGAAACCTGCGGACTCTGACATCAGCCTAAGGTTCACGTTTTGCTTAAAACTTGCGTACAACCAATCATTAGCAACCAACATATCAATAATCATGCGAATAGTAGGAGTAAAGTCGTTACGGAGTACATGACATTGAAGTTATTTCGGGAGAGGCATTTTGAGCATTTTTTTGGATACTATTATATTTGTTCATGACAAGATATGGTAAATTTGAAGTAAAAAACTGAAAATATTAATCAAGTGTGGTGGGGAAAAGCGTTCGTAATAAAATGCAATGAACGGTTTGAACTTCGTGTTTATTTTTTGGTAATTTCTTAAACATTTGATATTCTCGAGATGAATTTAAGCTGGAGAATAACATTGATATTGAACACACTTATGGTCACTAGAGGAAGCTTTTCAAACAGTCTATAAAATGTGTTTATTTGACATCTTCTCATCATTTGCATCCAATATCATTTTATTGGTTGTTAGATCTTCATTTCGTATTCTTCCAGCTCCGAGACGTTGATGCCGAGCTTGAATCTTTATATTACGTCGATGAAGGCTCGAGATCACGTCACAAGCTCATATTCACGGGAAAGAAGAAGTTCAATCAGGATCCTGTACGGGGTATCGAGTATCTCACTGATCGGGGATTGTTAAGCCGCCAACCGAGTGCTATAGCTCAATGGTTGTTCAAGGTGAGCCATTTTTATTTCTTCTGCAATGAACTGGTTCTCAAAAGCTTCGGATTCCTTAGTCTTATTACCGAAGCTCATTTCAAATGTGTTTAGGGCGAAGGGCTTTCGAAAACGGCCATTGGTGAACTGCTCGGGTTGCATGAACCGTTCTACCTGGAAGTGCTCGATCACTTTGTGCTGTGTCACACTTTCCAGAATATGTTCATAGTTGACGCTCTTAGGTTCGCTTTTAAAATTTTTTTTCTCAAGTATTTCTATTACTATGTATTTATTACTATTACTACGTACTATTCCGCCTCCTAAGGCCGACGCATAGTCGGTCGGACGACAGCAACGACCGCAAGTGTCGCATAAACCGCGGTTGCAAATGGAAGGCGACGCGGTCACCCAATGCAAACCCAGACAACACGTGACTGCGCGTGATCGTATTTCGAAAGTCCCACTGTAGTGTGGAATAGTAGCTGCGTATTGATCTGCGACACTTGCGATCGTTGCTGTCGTCCGACAGCAGCGGTCGTAAGTGTCGCAAGTGTCGCAGATCGATACGCACCCAATGCTGTGCGACACTTGCAGTCGTTGCTGTCGTCCGACCGACTATGCGTCCGGCCTAAGCTGTTACTGTTGCCGAGTTCCTATAAAAATTATAAGCGCTTGTTCAACATGCGCGCGTCTTCTACCACTCTTCATCTTTTTGCGATCGCGTAGTTTCGCATTTTTGTCAGAAAGCGTTTGGGGTGTCGGTCCATAGCGTCACATTGCTGTACAGAAGTGACGTAAAGTTTTGATGTCTGTACTCGATGTTCCGCGCAGTGCACATTCCGCGCGCTCGGGCCCACTGCCAATTTTACTATTGCCGCGCCGTAGGATCTGGGCTTCCAGATCAGAATCCGCTTTTCTACAATATATTTCACAGACGTCGGTGATATGCATGCAGGCCTCGAAGTGTTGCTTAGTCGTTGTTTCACCCGCTATTTTGCAGAGCATTTCTGTGGTCTTTCCGTCTGCCTGGAGAATCACAGAAGATTGATCGAATCATGGAGAAGTTTGCTCAACAGTATGTAGCTACTAATGAAGGTGAGTCACTTTATTTGTTTTTTTTTCTTACGGTCACTTCGAACCTTATTTTTTACATCATTTTTTCTCAATATATTAGTGTTAAAATAAATGTTGAAGCTGACCTGGATAGGAAAAATGCCGTTCATAATTATAGTGTGTAAATTTTGCAGTTTCGGTGTCGCAACTGCACACAGGCGTTGTTTATTTTTTATATTCTCAATATCAGTTTGTTATGTTCAGTGGTGTCACCTCTTCATAGGTCTCAGGGCTCGTTTACAGTTCACGATTTCGGGATTAGAATGGTGAGCGAGAGGTAATTGAAATAGTAGGATATTGGAATTCTGCTGCAATTATTAGATACGTATCGGTCAGGGTAGCAAGAGAGTAGTGGAATAACGTTCAGTCGAATCGATCAATACGAGTATAGTGGCTCCGTCACTTTTTTTTACACTTGAAGGAGTGGCTACGGCGAAAGTGGACGAGTGGTAGTGCTCCCACTAATAAGGGTTGCTGCGTAAAGGCCGCTTTGAAGGGAGCGTATTTCGAATCCGAATTCGAAACCATCAGCGACTCGTCCACATTTGCCTCAAGCACGCCGTCGAGTGTAATAATAGTCACGGAGCCCATATTTTGTATTTCAACGAAACTTAGTCGACTACTGTCCTAATCTACTGATCACATCCTGTCCTAATTTCGTAATTTTCTTCCCTAAAGGGATCCCCAAATGGGTCGATATGTATCTAATCTTTTCAGCAGAATATCTTGCTCTTTTCTGCCCTGACCATAAAAGATTAGATACATATCGATTGAAATCGCCGATCCGCTGGTCTGCTAGTCACCCATTCAGTACATGTCTTTGCCTACTATCCATATTCCGAAGTCGTAAACTATGAATACGGCCCAAGGAGTCGTCCTCGCCATTTCTTATGGTCTCCATTTCCCTTTTCTACACTTACTCTTGCTGCTATATTTATTTTTACACCATTTATCTTGATCTGCTCTCCACTTCGCTAAACGTGAGCACTGCTCAGACCTTGCGTACGATTAATACGATTAATGTGAACAATAAATAGATGACAGCGCGCGTTTCGGTTTTCGGCTCTGGATTTCCCACGTTCACCTGTTACGGTTTACGGGCTACTTGTAATGGCTCTTCGGACCTCATTGTGCTGCCCCCCTTGGTTCTCGCTCGTCTAAGCAGTGGTTTGTGACTGCTTGGATTCAACATACTTGAACTTTTCCATACTATAAATGGCTCACCTACTCCAGATTCTCTCTTCCTCCAAAGCACTCGGAAGATTTGATCCTTAACTGCACACGAAGTTGAAGCACCTGTTGTTCCTAAGCGTCTGGGACATAGCGTTTTGTAGCAGAGAACATGGAAGAATCCCTACTATATATAATGCGCTAAGTCTGTCTGTCTGTCTGTCACGAAATTCCGTATTAAGCGGACAACAACCTACTGGGTCCAGGTCAAGTTTGGGATGGGTGTACCATATCTCGAGAAGTAAAAAACATACATCACCTAAGCGGAGCCCCGCCCACAGTGGGCGTGGCGTGCAGGGTCAAGCGTGCGTTGAGGAATCCTCGACATGTCACAGGGGGGGGGGTCGTATTGGCCCGCTGGGGAAGAGATCGGGCCGATTGACGCAGTAGGATCATCACCGGAGGACAAACATCAAGGGTCGATGCCAGGCCAGAGGATTTCCAATAACAATGTCATTCTGCCCACATTCGTGATTCAGAGATGTCCGCTTAGCAATTCTTAGTTACTTGTCCTCTGACGGTGATGATCCTGGTTTTGTCACCATACAAGTTAAACAATTCGAAATAATTTTTTCCAAGGATATTTTATCTTTCAAGTGAGTCCTCGAATCTGAAGGGATGTGAAGCACACGGCGCATCCCAGAGTGGGCCCAGTTGGTTGCGCGCGCTTCAACTACGGCTCTCTGAGAAAGAATCTCAATTCAGGAAAAATCAAGAGGATTCTGAAAGGTTCATGTGAAATTACAGGAGGAGTACACCATTCAACAAGAAACGCAGCCTTCAGCGTCAAATTCACAAGCATGTAACCTTTAAAGTTGAGATACGCTAAACAATTTTACACTTTCTTGGAAGAGAAAAGCACGAGGATTTCGAATCTGCTCCTACTTTAGTATGTAATCGCCCCTGAAAGGAGCTATAGTCGTTGAAATAGTGCCAATGCAGCGAAAAAGTACCTTTCGGCGGTACTCGGGCAAAAATCCTCAACGTGGCCATTTTTTTAATACTGAACGTATTTAGCAGTTCTAGTAACCATTTGATAGAGCAAATCTTCTAGTTTATGATGACGTATTAACTTTCCAGATTGGATGAGTTTGAACGGAGTTATGGCTTTGGAAAGCGTAAAAACTCGCACTCATCACGAATTTTCCTCGTTAATTTTGCAAAAATCCTCAACGTGGCCATTTTACTGGACGTATAAAGCTGCTTTAGTAACCGTTTGATAGAGAAAATCTTCTAGTTTTGTATGACGTATTAACTTTTCAGATTTGACGAAAATGAAGCAAGTTATGGCTTCGGAAAGTGTAAAAACTCGTGCTCATCATGAATTTTCCTCGTTAATTGATCTAAATTTGTTATTTCTTATAAATTTTTGTAATTTCAATACTGATTAGAAAGAGCTCTTCACAAAACTCCCAAATCTGCTTTCAGATTGAAAATTCGTCATACTTTGAAGAAAGTTATAATCATTTGAATATTTGTTCAAATTTCAATAGTAATAAGCTGCTCCACGGTCAACGCCAAAGATCAGTCAACACACAGCTGGCGAAGGCGGTTACAAGGCTTCTTTCAACTGAAAGGGGGACGTGTAAATTGAGAACCATAATCTGTGTAGTACTAGAATTTGGTAAGTCTTGTGAAGGAAATAAATAAAGAAGAGATGTTGTCATAGTATGCCATTTTTAGTGACTAGTTTGTCGTTTTTTGCTCCGTTTCTCGTTTGCTCGTTTGGTAGGACTCATCAATAATGATCATTCTTTGACTTTTTCACTTTTGTACTTCTTAAACGAATTTTTTGGTGGACGGTGGGGTAGCAGGGTTTTGAACAGTTTTGGGGAGAATTAAACAACCTTTTCATAGTTCGGCTTTTGAAGAGGGTCGTTTCATGGACTTCGGCCTCCGGCGGAGGGT
>MU868755.1:21620-37576 GCA_036418205.1 Ostertagia ostertagi | reverse complement strand
AAAGACCCTCTCCGAAACCGTCGTCCCTTGGAATCTTACTCAGCAGTTCTGCAGTAAATGAGAGGCAACATTGCCCACAGACAGAATTTCTCAACTAGAAAACCTCAAAAATTGAAAAATATACCATGCCCCGAAAAAAGACCCTCTCCAAAACCGCCGTCGCTTGGAATTGTTGTTTTCGTTCGCACCTAGAGATTGGGTACTGATCGATTCTGTCTGAAACACGTAGCTCAATGCGGTGTAGGAAATAGAAAATATAGTTTGACCTAATAGTCGGTGTAAATGGGATGTACCGAACAGAAAACTAAAATCTAGAAAAGAATAGTGATCATCCTGTTTGAACCCCCGTGTGATGCACGCGAATGCGTGCGCAGCCAAACTGGTGTTATAATATCCGTAACCCGGATAGTGTGTCCTTCGCAAAGGATTTCATTCAGGGGAGGTTCTCACCTATGCTGGTCATGGGAAGGTGAACATAATTTTTTTTCACGACATCACTTTATACGCGGGAAACTTCACTTGTACTGGTTTGGGAGACCAAGAGTTCAAGTGCAAACAGCTGGTTTGTATCAGTAATCTTATTGCGGTGGGCATTGCCGTCACTTTATTGTTACTGCTACTAATATTTTTTATCATTGTAAATGTGGTCATTGCATACTATCTCTACCTTTTGAATGAATGGTTATCCTATAACTTCAGATGAGTTGAATACACAGAATGATTTTTATGCATATCAAGATTTATGGTCATGTCGCTCGAAGATATGCTTTAAGGTGTATTCGACAATGCTGACACATGTTTCACAATTGCTTATTCGTGTATTATGCTCAACACTTTGTTGCACAATCCAAATGTGAAGGATCGACCGACATTTGAACGCTACCAAAGCATGAACAAGGTTTGCAGTAGCTTCTTTTCTATCCAAATTATGTGCTACTGATTGGTTTCACTTGTAACACGGTATTTGCTTTCCAATAGATTTTTATGGTTGCCTTGTCATCAGAACAGTTCATTCTTGAACATCTTCGATCATAACGCTTACTTTCACGTAATGTTGCTTACAACTTTAAGGAATTATTGGAGGCTGGATCTGTTAGCACAGCAACTCTCTCGCAGATATTTGATTCCATCCGATCTCGGGAATTTCAAATACCGTGTGATGATGCGGCTCGATTGGATAATGTATTCCTGCATCCTGATAGGGAAGGCTGGTTGTATAAGCAAAGTAGCAGTCAGTTTATATCTGGGCCGTTGTCATGGAAGCGCAGATGGTGTGTATTTGATTATTTCTTATCCTGGTAAAAAAAACAACTTATTTTTTTATAAAAGTACATTAGTAAGTACCACGATTGACAAATTTGACTTTTATCAAGATAAAAAAGTCGGGACTGAGGTGCTTATTATGTCTGAGTTCTTGTTTATTTTTTGCTTGCTTGAAATGATGTTTGTCTAGGTTTGTCCTCAGCGATTCATGCCTATATTATTTTGATCATACTGCGGACAAGGAGCCCCGTGGCATCATTCCTCTGCAAAATGTTGGGGTACGACGAGTGGAGTCAGCTTCTCGTCCATTCATGTTTGAAGTGAGTCTGATGGTTTTGGATTTGGCTCGTTCATTCTCGTTATTGTGTTACTATTTTTGTCAAACATCGATACAGTTCCGGGTGTCTTGAAATCTTATTTTACCTTGACGAGATGAGGTAGTTAGGAAAAACATAGTGGTTAGGTTACACTCCAGTAAAACACATATTTATTACCTAAATATTATGATCAGTGCTTTGTTTTGTCCGATGCTAACGAAACAAAATTCTGCTTCGATAATCATATGTGGTCGGAGCAGTTCTATTCACTATCAATGATCTATCACTACTCAACGGCCAATTATTGGAAGCTGTGTGGTGCTGTGGCAAGGAGAAAATTAGTGTCGTATCCAGTAAGGGGAGAGGGGCGTGTGATACGACAGTTGCTGCCACCTACAAAATTTCCAGTATTTTGCAATAGGGGACACCCGGAGTGAGTTAATTCGTTTGTGCTTTCGCAGCCATCCCAGAGCATCCTTACAATTCGATGTGGATACTTTGGGCGATACGAGCGGTTGCTGCACATGTTCTCCCGAATGTGTGAAGGCATTACACAGCAGCATCAGAATAAATGCTTGTAGGAACTATTGGTCTTTGTGTAATTAATGGGAGTGTAAGGTGACAAATAACGAGATGGCAGGGATGAATGGCTGCAGCAGCTGAATTTCGTGATTTAAGGAATTCTTTGGGGATATCATTTCAATTACTGTCAAAATTGTATGCATTTAGATATTCTCATTATCTGAAGATGGTCGAATAAAAGCTTGCAAAACGGAGCAGACGGGTAAGATGGTTGAAGGTCGGCATACTGTGTATCGGATCTGTGCTTCAAGCACCGAGGATCTTAATGCATGGCTAGAGGTTATCGCTGGTGCTGCAACGCACTACCCGTTACGACCACGTAGCGCCCACTAGCAGTGATGAATTCTATGACGGGGTCGAAATGCTGTGAAACTGACTGCCCACAAAGGCCAGCGATCTCATGAAATGCATGAGGAGAACTATTCTCTTACCTGGTTGTATTTAAAATGTTATGCGCAATTTAATCAGTCTTTCACTTAATCTTCGTCTGTTCTTGTGCCCAGGGTGATATATCATATCTGAAAACCATGAGTTAACTACTCCTTGGGACCTGCACTTTACTTCCTGTAGAAACATCCCCTGCTTGATGAGACCGGTTTAGTAGTATGTCCACATCAATTTTCCAGAAGTCACGTGGAGGAAACTGGGTTCTTTTTTGACAGTGCTCCTTTAGTTTCCAGTATTTTTTCGCCGTTACTTGAATGATATTTCTGATAATGATATTTCTAAAAATGGAAGTTGTAGTAGTTAGAAAAACCTGCGTGTGAGAGAACAAGATTAATTTGATAGCGATGTGCAAGTACCTCAGGCTCACGAACAGACTTCAAATGGTGCGAGTTTCATCGTCTACCTATGTAATTTCTGTTGTTATTTTTGTGATTTCCTCTAGAATTCAGAACCTTTCCTATTGCGTTGTATTCTCTATTTTCAATATTGTAAATTAAAAAATTTTCCCTGGTTTTTTGTGAGCTATTATTCATTTTGTTTGGTCTAAGATGCTTTTGAAGTGCATTATGTTTTCCATATATTTAGTGTAAATTTCTCTATCTGTGTACATTGCTATGAAATGAGGTTGTGCGACATAGGCTGATGTGCGTCATAATGGCCAATATGTTTGCGATTGTAGATACTGATTTCTAGTTTGGTGCTCGTCGTCGTTTCTCGTTTGCTTGTCAACGGAACCGGTAGTTTTGAATCTAAGGAGCGGTACCTTTCACTTGCGCTGGTTTAATGAGACACAATCAGTAGTGACTTTCTATAATGTGGTCGTCTGAAAAGCGACAAGAATAAATTTGTAATAAATCTGTAATTCTGACATCAGGTGTCTATTTCACTGCACGATGTGCGATGGCAAACTGGAGTTGTAGAAGAATTGTGTGCAGGAACTGTTCATGACGAAGAAACAGCCGACCAGCAGGGATTGAATGATGACCCAAAAGTTTACGAGGAATTTGATCCCTTTGCAGGACTTGGTGAGTGTGTAAACCAGGCACGTTTATTGTTTGCTGTACTGAATTCGTTACCTACCCTTGACCTGCTACTTTACGGAGAATTTTTTAGATGAGGGACATAGATGCAATTCATGCGACTGGTCGATAGAAGGCGATGATCGGGACGCTATAATCACTCATTATCGCAGCCAGTGGCATCGGTTCGTGTCTTCTGTTTAGTATCTTCCTTATGATTTTAAACTTTGGCGTTAAACTAGGGCTCCCTTGGTGTACATTCAAGGAAACAGTGTGCACAAATTTCTATCTGAGAGTTCGAATGTTACCAGTTTTTGAATATGGAAACTTTGTGCTTATTCCAACTTTTTTGTGCTAAGGACGTCATGTTTTAGTTTCAATGCACGGAATCTGCTCAGGGGACGCCAAGCGTTAACTGAGGACCAGTTTGAGATGTTAGGAGAGGAAGAAAGAAAAGGTGAGTAACGTGGAGATTGACGCTCTAGTTGAACATCACGCATTTCCTTGGATGGAAAATCAATTCTGAATTTGAAAATCTCAGCTATGGATTGTGCTCCCACTGTGAGGAACAGTACTTTCTTTTCTTTTCGAATTGTGTTTTTCGTTTTTTCCTTGATCGATCAGCTTGAATTATTTATGCGCAATTCGCTGGATTCCGGCATATCGCCATATGTGCCACATTTTTACACATTCATTCATCGTTGACGAGCGCTGTGAAGCGTCTTTCAGTTGGCGATGGAGCGCCGTCATCGTCATCGGATTCTGATGATTCGGACGTTGAAGAATTACCGATGAAACTTGGCTCCAGTCACATTTACTTTGTTCACAATGACGAGGTGTTTTCAATGTATCGGTGAGTTTGTGAGAATTATGTATCCTGCGATAGTCCATACTTTTCCTTGCATTTCTGCGGTTCGTGGAAAGGCTTTTTTTCAATACTTCCCATTGTTGGGTGGCAGTAGTAAAGTGACAAGTGGCACTGCTCACCATGCGCACTAGTCCAGATTAAAATCTCAGATCGCACGCTCCAGCTCATCCGAGCAAACGAGCCCTCCATCTTGCCCGAGTCGGTTAGTTGGTGACAGACTTGTCTAGGCGGGTGAAAACAATCTCGTGAACGGCTGATCCCGCAGTTCATTGTAGAGATCGAACCCCATCCGAAACACCGCTGTTATTTGGAATGGAAGAAGAATGGGTGGCGCATATCAAGGGAAATTTTGGTCTGCGAACATGTTAAGCTTTTTAGGCTTCATTTTGTTTTAGTTGTCTTCTTCGCCATGGAGAGTCCACTGTATTGCCAGCAATTTTTGCTAGGCCGTTAGATTGTGCTATATTCCTTTTAGCCGGTGGCCACTTTGCCGCTGGAGTTTTCAAAAAGTGAGTCCTTATCACTCATCTGAGCTCCTTTTCTTTTTTTTCAATTCTGAACAGTGATTGCAATATTACGTTACTTTTTTTAGGTTCACTGTTCCAACTGCTCAATGTTAATGAGAAATGTTTCAGTGACAAGCTTGTGGCACATAAATCGTTTCATCGCTATGTTGTTCGAGCTAAACAGGGCGGAGCTCAAGGAGCCAAAGACAAAGAAAAAGGAACGATACACTCTGCTGGTGCTACTTTGCGCAGGTGAACGCTTTTAAGTATCGAGTAATCTAATGCATTTTTGCTAGGGGCTCATATTCCTTTTCAATCTTATGAGATTGCCCGGTGCTGTATCTACGATATCACTTGGGCTTGAATTTGCGCTTCCCATAAATCATAACTTCATGGAAACGGGAGGACTAGGTTCGAACAAATTCATTGTCAGTGAATCGTGACAGAGGATCTACCAGCGTTCACAGTGTTATGTATACGGTTAGCATATGAGGTTCGAAGAAAGTCATCTCATTCCATAGAAAATTTGGATTTGAACTAGGGTTCCAATCTATGGGGTCGAAGGGCTGAGGAAATTGGAATAGGGTACTGTATACAACGCATTATAACTAGCCGGGAAATCATCCACCAAGAAATTACGGTTTGTTCGTATTTTTTTTTATCAAATCATGCCCCGTGGCCTTCCAGTAAGTTCGATTTGAGGAGTGAGAACACAGCAGGGCGTTACGTTTGTGAACATGTTGAAGGGAAACTCCATAAATGGTCTCTTTCTTTACTTGTCCTAGCCTCAAACGAATATTTAGTTGTTTTAGTTATTTTACAGTAGTAGTTTACAGTTTAACAGCAGTATTCCGCTAAGGTATTCATGATTGTGGGTAGAAAAAAATCATAATGTATTCCAGATACAATGAGCGTGCCCTGGCTGAGGATATCGTCAAAGTGTTACAAACGTGGTCTGAGCTTCTTGCAGCTACGCCGTTAATATTTATTCGATGCGCCAGTTACCAGCGTGTGATATTTCACGATGTTGACGAGAGTGGATTTGATAGAAAAGATCCGAGGTTGAGGTACGAGCGCTAAATTTTTATGATGTTGTCCAAATGATACGGTTGCATGATTGACCAGACCCGCATCGGCTGGTATCGGCGTGTTTGATCGTGTTGCTTCTAGAACGATTCCCTTTGAGACAAAGCGCCCACTTGTGGACGAAGTACGAAGAACTTGGGAACGACTGGGATCGGTCACGTGCCATGGACAGATGAGAGACTTTCTTGCAGAAAGGACGAAGCGGAAACAAAGAGCGAAGACTTTACTGAAAAAGAAGCGAGTTGAAACGCAATGGACTCTGGGTGCTGATGAGAAGGAAAAGTCATCGTCTAAAGAAAGAAAAGTGGGCCCTTATTTACTTGGTAGAATAATCATTGGATACCACCATTGTTCATTTATTTCGTGCTTGGTAAATCAGCGTTCCAGACGGATCACTTGAAACCAGTGGCACCAATGGAGGAACAACAACCCGAAGTTGACCGATGGCCATCGTTGAATAGAACAACTCGAAGAGAACTTTATTCCATGGTTAAGGAAAACAGAGAAGACGCGCTCAAGACGCTGATATGTGGGCGTGATGCAGAGGAGCAAAAAGAAGTGAGAATTGTGCTAGGTGTTTTTTTTTGTGGGAACAAAACCAAGCTTTTCTCGCATTCTTTTCATTACAAATGGGAATTTTGAGATTGTTGACTACCTCAACTGCAATCGATTTTCCTCGGATAGTGGGACATTCCTCCACCTGGCAGCGCGCAGTGGAGCTGATAGGATTGTGCAGGTAAATTATATTATGAAAACGGAAGGCGGGGAGCCTCCCGAATCTTCTCATTGTCATGGCTTATGGGAGGTAATTTCTTACAACTTTCAAGAGTCTTCTTATGAGCGTACATATTCTTTTTTCATTTTGACTCATGCGAATTTTTGATTTACTTTGCCGTAATCGGGTCTGTCATTGACTAACCTATGAAATTTTTCTCTACTCTACTTTTCTCTGCACCTTGCTTATCATGAAAAGCAACCGTCCACGTGGTCAGTCATGCTGCTCTCAACTTTGTTTCGCTCCTTCGAGTGATTTTACTCACTGGCTGGAGATTTTAGTTCGAAGAAGCGACTAAACCAAAGATGGACGCATTGGAGAAGTAGCATCACACGAAGAAGTAGCTTGGCTGCCAAGGAAGCGAGGTGTAGCTTTCACGACGAAAGGTGCGCTGGTTGCTGAGCAGGACTTCGAAAGCGCTCCGCCCCAAAAGCGCTCCACCCACTAGTTTATTTGGTGATTTGGGATATTTGCTGTGTTGCCATTAGCGACAAACTGGAGCAACTCGATTGGAGTATGCAATGGTATGGCGCCATTAAACGCGTTGCGGTAAAATCGTTCATACGGCAGCTGTCTTATGTTAGCTGACATGAGCGACATTCAAAGGCTAAACAAGAAGGTCCCGTTTGCGTTCTTGACTATTTCTCTGTTTTTTCGCTGCTGGCGTACCATTTAGCACTCCCACGTCCCTTTCAAACCACTTCGCAGTTGTTGTCTTTAAACATCAGCATCTTAATCTGCTAAGGTGCTGTAGTATGTGTGTGCAACGGTAAGATTCACCCACCTATCGCTGGATAAATTCTCATCCTACAAATTCGCGTAGGTGAAGTTTTTCATCGAAATCACGACTGTGAGCTTGTCAGTAGTCTCATTTAAATAATAAAGAATGTTGAAGTGAATACAGGATAGCTAAATATTGTGCAGAGGTTTTTCATTCTTTCCGTAAACAATGCCAATATTGAACATTTACTCACAGTTTTACGATTCGGTTATGTTTAGTATCTACTGGAGGCTGGCTGTGATCCTTCAATCAAAGACGAGCATGACCTAGTTCCTTATGCTTTATCGGCAAACAAAGCCATTAAGCAGGTTTTCGTCCAATTTCGCCAAGAAAATCCGCAAAGGTGGAACTGGATAAGGTAGGCTTCCGGCACTAGATGATTCTGCTGTTAGTAATCAAACATTGTTATTTAAGGTATTAGATAGTAAGTAGCATAGTAAACTGAAATGTGAGTTTCTGCCCCTGCTGCTGCCTGCAGGGATAGAGATAAAAACAATTATAATCCGTACCGTTGTTTGAGTATTTAAAGCATCGTAGCGAGAGATGGAAGGGCCTCAACGCGTTGACATTTAGTGGCGGTTATTTCTTAAGCGGGCGGAAGTGGTGTAGTGGCAAGTGGCACGCTTACCACGCGAGCGGTCCGGGGATCAAATCCTGGGTCGTGAGTCGCCCGGGCCAACCAAGCCTTCCATCCCTCCGGGGTCGGTTAATTGGTACCAGACTTGTCTGGGAGGAAAAACACTGACTTGTACATCGGCTGGCCCCGCAAGTCATTGTATAGGCCACATCGCATTCAAACGCCACTACGAATGTACAAATGGAAGTAGAATGCGTGCCGCATCCCAAAAAGGGATTGATCAACGGCAAATGCTTTATCCTTTTACTTCCTAAGCGGTTAGCTACAATGTCTGGCATTACGTATGGTATGGGCGACCAGAATTCTTGAATTAATTTCGTTTATCCAGGTGCATACCGTATATCGGCACTTGAAGTCCCTTCCTTCTCCGGCCTCTATCCATTTTCTGTCACAACTTCAGAGCCGAGGCGACATAAGATTTTGTAGCAAATCCCGTTCACTTTGAATCAGACACCGAATCCTTTTCACCGTTTGTGGGCTGATGGTTATCCAAACTGTTGGAGTCGCTAATTGCATTGAATGCCTTGATCACCGTGCGGTACAAAGCTTGTCTCAATATATGCTCCATACATCTTAACCAATGTTCTGATTCAGTTCCTCCCAGCTAGTCTTTAGGTACTACCGAGTTTCGTGGCAAAAAGAGAATAAGAGAGATGAAGCCGAGAATTAAATAAATGTATACATGTATAAAATAGGATAGCGGGTCGGCCACCGGGTTGGACAAACGCTGAAGAATAAGAAGACAAAATAGGATACTGCCAAGTTAATCTCGTTGCTCAATTTCAATTGAGAAAACAGCAACACTGCAGAGAGGGCTAGTAGGAAACATTACACTTCACTAATAATTTTTGAATGGTATCTCAGGTTGGAAAGGAGTTTAGAGATGAGCTCATTTTCCCTCCATCTCTGTAGTGTGAACGTCTGGTAAGCAGTTAATACAGTGCATTCAGGTGTCATATTCCGGAGCCGATACAACTCACCGACGAGCAGGTCGCTAAACTGAATGAAAAGAGGAAAGAGAAGAAACAAAAACAAAAAGAAAAAATCAAGATGAAAAAGGAGATGGAAAAGAAAGAGGCTGAAGAACTAGTACGTGATTTGAGCATTCTTCCTACAATACGACATTCTGAAAGTGCTTGATGACGTGGAAATCCCGTCTTCGTGACCAGGGGGGGGGGCAATATTTAGTCATACTGAGTTTCGTTCTTTAGGCCGCTCGTGCTGCGTTCTTAGCAATGTCAGATCGGGAGAAGCGTGCAGCTGCCGCTGAAGCAAGACTAGCACGACTCGAAGCTGGTCCGAGATGTGTACAGGTAAATTAAATATCTTTGTGCATAGACTTTCCATACATAGGGTGCGCCATGCATATTGCACCCCGGTTTCCATCGTATAACTTCACTGAAAGTAAATTTATGTTCTGCTGGTTGTGTGCAATCTTAACTCAAACACTCAGGAATCACAGACAATGAAATTCGGTGTGTCCCGTCGCTGTGATTATTTCTATCAGTCGCTAGAATAATATTGGTGTTGTGCGCCTGTTGTCCTGGGTTATGCTTCTCCAAGGCTTCCAGTAGAAAGGCTAGAGCTCTTTGGTGCAGACGCATTGTTTGGGAGAGGCCTTCTCTAAACCTTTATGGAATGCACAACACGTCAAGTTTAGAGAACAGGCGCAAAAAAATTGAAGTTGTCCTGGCCTAGCGCCGCGGCACCAGTCCTAAACTTTTCGTCCTCTGCGCAAAATGCCGTCCTGTTGGGAAATCCATCCATTATTTTCCCTCGAGCAACTAATGGACCTGGTAACAGAAAGATTTCTCAGCTACATAATGGGATCGGTTTTGTCCGCTCTCTGGATGCGCTGTGGGAGGATGGTCCTTTTATGAGTTGTGGCCATGACGTTCAGAAGTTTATGAACGCTTTGAAGTACAAGCAGAGAAACAAAAACCGTACTCGTGAACAAAAAAACGAGCGCGCGAAATGCGGTGCTGTAATTCTAACTTATGGTATGCATCATACAAATTTATTGCTTACATGATTTCGCTTTTGATGTTACAATTTTATAGTGCGGTGTGGCGTATACAGGATCGGGTTTCGAATACATGGAGTTGAAATTTTGTAGTCCATCGTGTGTCACTTCGCATCGACGAGGGCTCATATCAACCTAGGAGATGTGATTGTACAGCTTTTTCACTTGCATTACGTTCCTATTCGATTTAATGAGAGAATAAATGGTTGAAATGTTACTGGTTTGTTTTTTCATGGCGAGCTTGAGTGATGCTTTGCTATTTCGTGTGTTTTGTTGTGCATTTTTCCCAACATTGGTCTTTAATTCAGTAGCCTTGATTAAGCAGCTTAGAGTTTTGTTCATAGCCAACATCCTTGTAATAGCTATTGCATGGTGAACTGTGGAACAATCGAAAACCAGTTTTGGCTATTCGCCTGGGTTTTATGTAACGTATCATAGATCTCGATTTTTGATTATTGTGGTCTTCTCGACATATCTTAGGAAGATGTTGAGGGTAATAATGGGTTGCTACTTATCGCTTTGAAATTTGTACGTAAATACTTTGTCCAGAAGTAACGCGCTCACTGTTTTGTCAATAGTGAAAACAACGCCCGCGTTACGCGTGAAGGGCCGGCCTTCAATTTTTTGGACGAATGCACCAGTGCTGTTTCTTCAGGAGCACTGGACATTGCTAGTTCCTCCTAGCGTCTTTTGGTTGTCAGGATGAATACCATTGCTCGGCGTCTGCTTTCGTTGTCAGCAAAAAGGTGAGCTCGACACTGCATTTATTGGCCCTGAAATTTTTGATTTATCTCCTTTCTACAGGTTCTTTTCTCCTCTTCTCGGTTCGAACGTTGCGGTCCTTCTCTATTCCTTTCACTCCTTTTTTTTTATTTCTTCCTGTGCTTTGGGCTTTTCTGTGCTTCATATTTCTAACTTTGCTATCTCAAAACTGCGCTGAGCATTGAAGAATTTGGTGACTACCCCTTTTTATTGGTCCTTATAATTTTCAACTTATTTCTTATCTCTCAACCCACCGTGTTCAGTGAAATTTTTTGAAGTTGAAGCGGTAGAAGTAACAAGTGCGGTGTGATTTTACGTTGGCTGTTATCAGTATTTGTCACCTCATCACTCTAACTCAGTCAACCAACCCGAACCCCTACATTATCTGCTAGTGGCACGCTGGGAAACTTTACTCTAGCGTGATGGTGGAGTCGGTCAAAGTTACAATCTGCACGGGCGCGGGTTGTGCAACGTGGCGTCGCCTTGCAGAGAGTCTTTTTGGTGGTGGTATTACATACTCTATTGCTGAGCAGGCCTGTCTTGATTATATTATCCCATAACTTGCAATCCTTTTCGGCTGCTACACTGGAGTAGAATATAGGTCAGGTTCTCGGTTTTAAACGCTTCTGGAACGATTATCTTTGAAACAAGGGAATGTGGTCAACTCAGGGGTGAGGGAGTGTAAGTCATTCGTCACATAGAGGAAGATGTGTTTGCGAGGTCATCACAGTAATAACGACGATCGGCTAGAGCGTAATCGAAAGCAGTACATCGTCACATTTAGAAAGTCCGAGTTCTTTGTAGATATGCAGTAGGGCCGTATCCTATCTTCCCCTAGGTTAGAGGAACAAAAGAACCATTTAAATTTATACGTCGTTTTCAACGACACAGTTTTCTTACTTTCCGCACGCTTACTTTTACACCCATGTGTAAATTACATATATACACTTTCTTAGGGCGATTTTTAGGAAAGCCAAAGAAAATTAAGGGGATTGGTTGTTTCTCTAGCCAGGGGAAAGAACAGGATACCGCCCCAGGAGGTGGTTACAACATCCGCTTACTGATGCGTTTCCAAACTCCTTTGCAAGGCGAATTCGCACGTGTACAAACCTAGTGACTCCTTCCCAGTGCGGCTGGTACAGCGTTTTGGCACACGTTGGTGATGGAGGTTACCTATTTTTGAGCGCAGAACAGTTACATGGAACCTAGCTAGACAGCAACAGCTTTGTGTAACCTTTTTTGACTTTGACTTTATGTTTGCCGCAGTTCGCCTGGCGAATGTCTCATAGGAATGCTGGGTTGTGAACAAAACTTTCGCCCCAGACCATAAAACCATTTAACAAATACAAACAAGTCGAAATGCTTTTTCATTAATTCAATGCGTTGTGTGAGACAAGTGACATGCGTCATGTTCGGAAGCTATCATTGCACAAGTGGAGACTTATGCGGCAACGCTTTCGTGGCTACCGACGGGCTGAGTAGCTGTTTTCAGCTCGACTTTGATCACTTATAGTATGTTGAAAGAAGCTATCTGAGTACCGTTGCCCGGTGAAGGTCAGCTATGACGGATGGGTCACCAACAAATTTGCGGGGAGGGGGGGGGAGGTGAAGAAGTATGGCCAATGAAACGGCTTGCCTTTCCCATGCTTTCTGCATAAAATTCTATAAAAATTCCGCTTGAGTCTTGAAAAATCGTCAGAGCGACCTCCTCCCTCCTCCCTCATAACAACTCCCGAGTCCATTATTCACTCCCTTAAAACCTTAATATCCTCTGGAAATCTAAAACCGACCGCTCATGGTAATATAGTTGATGTCACAACTTTTCGTATTGATCACCATGGGTGGATACTACAGTATTTGTTGCATCACTGATTGCTGTTTCGAAGTTCTACATCAGCGAAATGTCTCAGTGTTTTCTACGTATGAGCGTGAAATTGTTACTTAAAAGTACCCAAATGGCAAAGTCGTACTGTGTGAATGAAATGCGAAACGCAGCGGAAGAAGCGAATCGAAGAAATGAGTTGAAGAACTGGGGCCGTAAGGTATGCTTCCCCAAACAGGAGAGAGACCCCTCCTGGTAAGGTATGCTCTCCCCGAAAACTCTCGGGGAAAGGCAATGCACCGGTTCTCGGGATGTCTCCCGGACTGCATGTCAATCACGGGAATATCCCCCGATGCATGTCAATCGGGGAGATATCCCCGAAAGCCGGTGGGTGTGACTTTTCTCCGAAAGTTTTCGGGGAGATATCCCCGAAAACCGGTGAGCGTGGCCTTTCCCCGAAAGTTTTCGGGGAGAGCATAACTTATCAGGGAGGGGTCTATCTCACGCTCGGGGAAGCATACTTTACGGCCCCTGATCTCATGGCAATCGCTGCATTAATGATCGCACAATCCTGGCGATTGCGTTATAGCTTGCTTGAAATGCCCTCAATCCTTGCTCAGACTGTAGGCGTACTGCAATGGACTCGCGGGCTATGCGCACGCCCATCATTCGTCCAATGATGCTGTGCGATAGACTGCATCCCTTGAACCCATGCGACGAACAAAGTTCTGGTCAACATAGGCTTTGTAACAGAGTACGGAGTATATCTAGGTCGAAGGTTGTCATCATTCCAGGCCTAGAGAGTGTGGGCCACTTTGTATAACTCAATAATTTCGTGCGTAACAAGCAGATCAGATCTGAGCATGTAAATTAGTGCAGTCCCATGATGTAATGGTAATGGTTTTCTTCTCTGAGTATGGACACGCATATGAAGAACTCGTTCGATCCTTACTCAAATGTTGCAGCTGAACAATTGGAGTATCCGCGAATTGATATCTATTGCCTATCTTATTCCAGATTGCAATCAAGAGAAGCATTACTGGAAAAATATGATCCTGTGCAGGTTGGATATTTGTCAGAGCAATGTATTGCTGTGGACGAAAATGACAACGTTGTCGGAGGTGTGGCAAAAGGGGATGCGCATCGAGCTGATACATGTAGGTTTTCGTTAGCTCACAGTTGTCTTCAAAAAGAAAAAAAACTGAAGTGATTGTTGGTCTAGTAATGTTACTCATTTCTATTTAGTGGGTCTTCACCGAGCCTTCAGTCTTTTCGCCTTCACACCCGAAAAGAAGTTGATATTGCAAAAGAGAAGCGCGGAAAAAGTAAGTTGTTAGATCCGATTATCAATCCATCATTTCCCCACTTTTTAAAAGATTTTGTGTCCCATGTGTAACACCCCCTCTTTCTCTCCTCTTCCAATGCTTTTGCAGAAGTTCCTTAGCAGTCATCACCTCGCGACTGTCATCATCACCTTCAAAATTTCGTGAACTTCCCGCGCTGGTCTACAGAATTCGTTCGATCTCTTAACTTCCCTATAGATGTGGTTTGCTAGGAAAGAAAACAATTTTCTGTGTTCCGCGCGGGAACTTCGAGTCTACTCGTAAACAGCGGTGGACCTGGGGCGGTATTCAATCCTTCCCCCAGGGGGATATATCCCCCAACTCTGGGGGACAAAAAGGGTTGCGTCATAGGACCTCGCATACCTCTGTGTTTCTACCTGCCAGACAGTTAGAGCAGCGCGACCCCTCAGGGGAAAGAGTGCTTCATCAGTGGAGGGTAGTAGCGCTGCTCTAACTGTCTGGCAGGTAGAAACACAGAGGTATGCTAGGTCCTATGACGCAACCCTTTTTTGTCCCCCCAGAGGATTGAATCAGAGGAGGGGGATATATCCCCCTGGGGGAAGGATTGAATACCGCCCCTGAAGTTCCGCAGTGAGAAATGTTTCGCACTGCGAAACGCGAAGAAGTCGCTTTTTGTTCTAGCGAACCATACCTTTTCCCAATTGTACAGACAGCTTCGGCTCATGAGGATGCACAGTGCACATGTGCTGTTCCTGGTCACATCGTAATAATCTGCGCATTGCTCTAGGTCATTTAGACGTTGACAACTGGTGATCGTGAACCACTAAAAAAAGTTAGAGGAGCCCGTTATATTTGAACCTGTCGTTTTGTGTTTCAGATCACATTTCCTTTATTATGGGCCAACACATGCTGTAGCCATCCGCTTTTCACTAATGTCGAGCTCAATGGTGGTCCAGGTGCTGTCGCAGCGGCAGTGAGGAAAGTTGAGCATGAACTGGGTGTGATCGATTTGAGGCCAGAAGAGTGTCGCGTGATGGGACGGTTTCTTTACAAGGTAGAACAGCGATTCGCGACTAGTTTGCAAAGTATTTGTTTTGAGTATTCCGCTTTAAGGCTGTTATGGAAGACTCGTTGTGGGGAGAGCATGAACTTGATTATGTTGTGATTACGCGTGGATTATCGCATAGTCGACTCAATCCGAATTCATCTGAAGTAAGCGATGTCAGAATAGTTGACGAGAAGGAACTGGCGGAATGGGTAGCGGAAGGTTGGTGATTTGTTCTAACTCAGTGAACCGTTAACCTTGTTCAACATTTCGTGGTTTTCTTCTGCTTTAGAGCCGTCATCATTCTCTCCGTGGTTTCTTCTGTTCTATCGTTTGCGACATTTATCAGAGTGGTGGTCGAAACTCGATCGGATAGATTCCTATCCTGTCGATATGAACATTGTACGAATGAATTGACTCATCGCTCGTAGACTTATTGAAGCATTTTTTGGTAGTTTCTGTAATAAGTTTTGCTTTAATCATGAACTCATCATATCTGATGCTCTATAGTGATACACTACCACCTCTTCGTAGCTGCGTTAGTCAAGACGAGTTCGTGGCATTTGGTAGCACGCTGTATGTATGTACACGTTTTCAAAATATAAGTTATCCGTCGTCGCCGTGCAGCTCTGGTGGCTTCACTACTTGCCTTAGCCTGATGCTGTCTGATTTCTTTATTCAGATTAGTGGCTCACAGTTTACTAAGCTGTAGCTCTGAC
>MU868755.1:0-17383 GCA_036418205.1 Ostertagia ostertagi | reverse complement strand
AAAGCTCCCTGAACGTACTGGAGACCAGGGTCAACCGTCCGTTCGAACTGTTCGAACGAAGGGGTCGCATTTTGGTCGGAAGGGGGTCGCAATTTCGAGGACTGCCAGCCACAGGCGCGTGCGTGGCGTATCCGAGGGCAAGAATTGTTTGTGCAGACCGCATTAGATTCGATTAATTATGCACAGAGAGACAGTTTTAGGCAAATTACGGTGTTTTCCTTGAGGAATAAAGAACAGTTGAATGCATCCCTATGAAAGGTTTGACTTCTCGGGGCTGAAATTAAAGTTCTTCGGGACCTGATTTTCTGAGGACGATACTTCACAACGGTAAGCACCGTAAGAAAGAAGAATTTAGTCTTCAAAATGTCTTCGACCCTCCTCCAACAAGTTCTTTGAAGGAAGTTATTATTGCTGAAAGCTCAAAAACTCGCATGTGCTGCTCAAAAACCTATGGGAACAAAATGTTCGAACGTGTGATTTTCTCGGAAAATGGATTTTGAAAAACGGTTTGGAGCTTTTAGAAAGAGCAAATCCTGTACTTTCACCCCATGAAAAAGTGCATCACAGAAATGAAAATGAAGTGAGTTATGGTCGCTGAAAGCCCAAAAACTCGCTTTTGCACGAAAAATGTTCGAACGGGACAATTTTTTGAAAAAGGGGACAATCACAAACTTTTTATACTATTTTGTTAGAGAAATATTTGAAGTTTCTGAAACTTTTTACAGATTTCCAAAATGTCGCATACGAAAGATTTTATGGGCCTTCAAAGTTGAAGGTGCGCCTTCTTAGAATTTTGGGTTTTCCACTTCTAACAGAAGTACTTTCCGGAGAGTTAGGCAATCCTTGTAGTTTTCTGGAAGCGCACCTCAGGCACAATCAAAATCTACCTCAACAAGTCAAAAAAATACGTCCCAAGAAAGTTATTCCCCTCTAAAAATTTTTCTTCGCCGCGTCCCGTTCTTCCAGCGCCCGGGTGATACCTGCCGCGCTCCAAGGCCGACGCGACGACGCGCAGACGCTTTCTGGCGCAACGGATTCATGTCTAGCACTCTTATTAACAAAAACAGGGGGTCGCAACTGGACCCCCTCGAGAGCTAGGGGGTCGCAAAAATCCCGAAAATGTTCGAACGTGACGGTTGATCCTGCTCATGCACGAGATTTACGTTTAGTGAGTTTGGCCCATGTTGTGCACCGGCGCCAGGGATTGCATAGTCTGCACAATTGTTCCATCTGAGAGCTTTATCGGGCTATCTGTATGTTACCTGACTTCATTACTTTCGGCTGTAGAGGTGGGATGAGATACTGAGCTTATCCATTGGATAACAAGGGAGATGTTATGGCCCACGAACATGTGCCCCTGGAATGCTACGGTCGTTTTCTTTTCATTGAACGAAGTCACTGTCTTCATTTGCGTTAGTTTAATTGCTAAGTGGTAGTGAATTTAATGACTCATCTATCAAGACAAAAGGCATATTTGTATTATCCTGGCATAAAATGCACGAAAATTGAATATTACCTGCGAAGAGGGTAGCTGTTGCAACAAAGACAGCTATATTAGCCAGCCTTTGACTTTACGTCAGGTATCTGTAATTTTTATCTTTCTCGTCTTCGTAAGTAAAGATATTATATAATATTGTATCGTAGGCGTTCGATTGCTGACTACTCGTCTTCATCAGAGAAAGCTGATTTGGGAATGCTGGACTTCACCATCACTGGAGATTTCACCAAGACTTTCAACTGGAATGTGAAACAGCTGTTCGTATATCTTGTTGCCGAATATGAGACACAGAAAGCGTGATGTTGAGTCGACAATTTGGTTTATTCTTCGTGTTGTGAAATATCTTTTACCCCAGCTCTATTCAACAAAGGTGCAGTAGAGAGCTTGATGCATTCAGTTAAAAGCGGCTATTAGTTCTTCTCACCTTTCCCACTGTATTATGTGTGTAGTCGCGGCAGGAAAGAGACGACTATTCTCGCTCTTGGAGGAGTCCACTTATCGTGTAAGAAGTTCCAGGGAGCTGCGCTCTGGAAAGAGCCAGATATGCTTTCTGTCCTCAGGTGTGCACCCACTTGATTGTCTCCTCCAGGGTTTGGGCAGGGTCAACCGTCCGTTGGACAAAGTCCAACGCGACGACGAGAGTAATGCCGAGAGTGAACGTACGCACGGAGACACAGACGGCTCGCGGGTGGCGAGAGTGAATGCCGGCGCGGAGAGCGGTGAACATCGGTCCAACGTCGCTCCAATATCGGTCCAACGTAACGGTTGACCCTGAAGGCGAATTCTCTCCCATTCGATTCGGGTACAAACGTTCCGAAGTTTTCAAAACTATGCAATTCATGATCTGAAAATCGTTAATAGTGCATAATACATACTACATTTGAAGGGCTTCCCGTTCGGAAGGCTAGTTTTGGTATGTTTCCCTCAACGCTGCTTTTATTATAATTTGAGTAAGAGTTGGCGTGAAATTGTAGCTGGTTTACGATATTGTAGCTGTGAGATGAGCGCCATAAACATGTATAATGATAATGTTTTGATTAAACGAGGAAGTAAATCATAGCAATTTAGACTAATGTGTTTAGGCTTTGAATAGGTATTTTTGGGATAAAATCGTGTTGCGGAGTGAACGAGTTGTGCTCGATGAACGCCGCCTTCAAAGCAAATACTATTTCTTAGATGACGGCACCCATTTGCTCAACCATCCGAATGTCACTCTTGTTTTGAGGTTAGTGCAAGTTTTTGAATTTTGAGTACTTGTGCTCACTACGACAACTTTTATAATCTGGACCATATTTCATGAGAAGGGCTTTAGAATCGTCATTTGAGATAGACACGCTCCCAGTTCGGCAGCTTCTTGGCTGGTAGCTGTGAACTGGTCAACTTGTTAGGACGCGTCATAGTTTACAAGCGTCGTAAGTTCGCGTGTAGAAGATAGTATACTCGAGATCCGAAAGTTGGGGTAGGCGTGTCACCGGAAGTGACGTGCACTTGATAGAAGCTGTGGTAAGCTGCTTCCAATATACATCGCTGGATATCAGCAAAGCATGCTGGCAACAGCTTATCACGCAACTTCTATCAAGTGCACGTCACTTCCGGTGACACGCCTACCCCAACTTTCGGATCTCGACTACCCTCGCCTTCAAATGACCAGAAATTGTGCAATTGCAGAAATTGACGTGGCATTAACGTGGCATCGATTCAAGAACATCTTTGAGCACACGTGATGTCACCTTTTCATCGAGAATTTAGCCACGTGTGCCACGTGGGTTTCTGGCTGCTAAATTCTCGATTTGAAAGGTGAAATCACGTGTGCTCAAAGATGTTCTTGCGATGTCACGTTAATGCCACGTCAATTTCTGCAATAGTACAATTTCTGGTTATTTGAAGGCGAGGGTATTGACCATGCGATTCTGTGGTCGCACGAGACACCGCAGTAGGTGGCTCGCAAACTATGACCGCCAGTCCTTGAACTAATTCAACTGCAAAATGTTTCTTCGTTACAGATACAACGTAGTGCCAAATCGTTATTCTGAGACTGTCAGAAGCGAAGGAAAGCGTTGTTAAGTTTCGCGGCATTATACGATAATGTATGCTAGTTTATAAGTTGATATTGGTCAGTTTCGAATCAGGTGGCAGTTGTTTAATGTGCAAAAGTGGAATCCCACAATGTTCAAATGATTTTGTTTTTCCCAAAACTGCCGGCATATTTGAAATTGATTTTTTTTGTTGTCTGTCTGTTTCCGGTCATGTAATACATCTAGCTGTTATTTCAAAAGTCCTCTAGCATCTTAACATAATAGCTAGCATATTTTTTTTGTTTGTTTTGAGTGATCAGTATGATTTTATTTATTGTTGTCAAGGGATTCTTTTTGTTCCTCCTCCTATTGCTTCATAAATTTTTTTTTCATGAACTTCACTTGTGATCAATCGTGCCGACGCCCTATAGGTTTGCAATTCGCGCCTTGGTAAATAAAGTTACCCTATTTTCCGGTGTATAAGCCCGCGCTAGTATCATGTAAAAACACCTCCACTGGTGCAGTGTACTTGAGTACATCTAGAGTCAACCGTAACATGCCCATAGGGGTAATTCGATATGCTGATCACGAAAACGACATTCGTTTTTAGCGGTGGCGGCATCTGGCGCCAGTTGGCGCCACCTTGTCACGACCCTTGTTTTCGCCAAAATCGGTGTAAACTTCAGTATAGGGGTTATTTGGGACCCTGATTACGAATATGACATTCGTTTTTGGCGTTAACGTTGTTTAGTGCACATGTCTCGGTTGGAGAGCGCAGACGAGCAGAAAATAGGCGTCAAACAGCGCCAGCGCCTATAATGAATGTCATATTCGTAATCAGGGTCCCAAATAACCCCTATACTGAAGTTTACACCGATTTTGACGAAAACAAGGGTCGTGACAAGGTGGCGCCAACTGGCGCCAGATGGCGCCAGCGCTGAAAATGAAAGTCATTTTCGTGATCAGGGCATCGACTTACCTCTATAGGCAAATTTGCGGTGGTTTCTAAGGTGTACAAAGTTACACTGCGCGAGCGGGGGTGGTTTTACGTGAAATCGGCGCGGGCTTATACACCGGAAATTAGGGTATTTAACTTCGAATATCGGGTGTCAATAATTTTCGCTTGATTGTTATACATACTCACACTTATGAGATTACACGAACACGTCAAAGTGCTATATTTATGGTCGGACTTTTGAGATTACAAGCGTTGCTAGTTATTTAGGGGTGAACGACTGGCGCTGGACTCCAATTTGCTCGACTGTGGAGATTGAACGCTATTCGCGATTAACCCTCCAACTATTGTAAGCATCTAGTAATATAGATATTTTCCTGATTTTATCTTGCTTGCGAAAACGTGAGTGGTGGAGTCGACAATTTGGTTTATTCTCGTTGATGAAAATCTATTTTACCCAGCTTCTAGTCACCAAAGGTGCAGTAGAACAGATTGAATGCATTCAGTTTGAAAGCGCTGTTAGTTCTTCTCACGCATTTCTCACCTGTACTATTGAGTGTAGTTCGCCAGGACAGAGAACGACTTTCTCGCTTTTAGGAACCCCAGATCCACTTACGGTAAGAAGTTCGCAGGAAAAAAAGCCTCGCCCTGCGAAAAGTCAAAAAGTCGCTTTCTGTCTCAGCGTTGCACCCGTACTATTGCTCTCCTCAGGGGTTCGTGGAAGTAGAATCCTCTCCCATTCGATTCGGGTACAAACGTTCCGAAGTTTTTAAAACTATGCAATTCATGATCTGAAAATCGTTAATAGTGCATAATACATACTACATTTGAAGGGCTTCCCGTTCCGGAAGGCTAGTTTTGGTATGTTTCCCTCAACGCTGCCCTTTTTGTATTATAATTTGAGTAAGAGTTGGCGTGAAATTGTAGCTGGTTTACGATATTGTAGCTGTGAGATGAGCGCCATAAATATGTATAATGGTAATGTTTTGATTAAACGAGGAAGTAAATCATAGCAATTTAGACTAATGTGTTTAGGCTTTGAATCAGGTGGTTCTTTGGGATAAAATCGTGTTGCGGAGTGAACGAGTTGTGCTCGATGAACGCCGCCTTCAAAGCAAATACTATTTCTTAGATGACGGCACCCATTTGCTCAACCATCCGAATGTCACTCTTGTTTTGAGGTTAGTGCAAGTTTTTGAATTTTGAGTACTTGTGCTCACTACGACAACTTTTATAATCTGGACCATATTTCATGAGAAGGGCTTTAGAATCTTCATTTGAGATAAACACGCTCACAAGTGTCGTAGCTCTGCTGCGTCGCTGTGAAACTGGTCAACTTGTTAGGACGCGGTCATAATTTACAGCCGTCGTACAGTTCGCGTGTAGAGTAGATACGTACCCTCGCCTTCAAATAACCAGAAATTGTGCAATTGCAGAAATTGACGTGGCATTAACGTGGCATCGATTCAAGAACATCTTTGAGCACACGTGATGTCACCTTTTCATCGAGAATTTAGCCACGTGTGCCACGTGGTTTCTGGCTGCTAAATTCTCGATGAAAAGGTGACATCACGTGTGCTCAAAGATGTTCTTGAATCGATGCCACGTTAATGCCACGTCAATTTCTGCAATTGCACAATTTCTGGTTATTTGAAGGCGAGGGTATTGACCATGCGATTCTGTGGTCGCACGAGACACCGCAGTAGGTGGCTCGCAAACTATGACCGCAGTCTTGAACTAATTTCAACTGCAAAATGCTTCTTCGTTACAGATACAACGTAGTGCCAAATGCTGGTTATCTGAGACTGTCCCAAGCGGAAGGACAAGCAGTTGTTAAGTTTCCGGCCACTTATACGACTAAGAAGCACTAGTAATAGTTGATAATTGGTCAGTTTCGAATCAGGTGGCAGTTGTTTAATGTGCAAAAGTGGAATCCCACAATGTTCAAATGATTTTGTTTTTCCCAAAACTGCCGGCATATTTGAAATTGATTTTTTTGTTGTCTGTCTGTTTCCGGTCATGTAATACATTCTCAGCTGTTATTCAAAAGCCTCTAGCACTCTTTAAAATAATCTAGCATATTTTTTTGTTGTTTTTGAGTGATCATGGGTACTTTTTATTTATTGTTGTCAAGGGATTCTTTTTGTTCCTCCTCCTATTGCTTCATAAATTTTTTTTTCATGAACTTCACTTGTGATCAATCGTACCAGACGCCCTATAGGTTGCAAATTCCGCCGGGTTGTCGAATTAAAGAAGTTATGTTAATATCGATTATCGCGGTGTCATAACTTTTCGCTTGATTAGCTTTATACATTCTCACAACTTATAAGACTACATCGAAACACGTCAATGCATATATTTACTGATCGTGACCTTTGAACGATCAACCTTGCTAGTATTTGGGTGAACCTGGCTGCTGCACTCCAGTTTGCTACCACCGTAGGAGATTGAAACGCATATTGTCGCTGAGTTACCTCTAACTATTATACAATCCTAAATATACTTCCCCTGAATTTGATCTTGCTTGCAACCATCAAAATGCCACTGCTTAGAATCGTTTCACTACTTTGCTAGATTTATAAAAATTAACACTGAAGGTAGTTCTCGTTTAACCCTTTGACGACAATGCGAATTCGCACGTAGTTTGCTCACGGGACCAAGCTCCTCTTTGGCGATCGGTGGGTCCAGGAGGAGACTTAGGGCGCCCAAGGGGGAAAACCAGGAGCCAAATAAGAGATAAAGCATTGACAGCCTACCAGCCGGCTCTGCAGTAACACCTACTGGGGCGCAAGTGGTACTAACAACTAACCATACTACATCCTACTTTGAGTCCTACCGAGCGACCTAAGCAACACTAGTTTAAATACCAACAAATATAAGTGTCGGGCTTACACCCATATTGCTACACGACGCAAACACACAGAACTATTAAAATTTATGTCTTAACTTCTAATTCATTCTATTGAACTACTCAACCGAAAATCATGAATGAAATAAATATAAAAGGTTAGTAATCTAAGGGCTAGAGCCCTACGAGTCTGCCGAAGAATACGAAGCAGGGGAAGAACCCGAAGACGAAGGGAACACCAGGCCAGGCCGTGATGGTGCCGTTGCGAACGGCCCGTGCGTTGCCGCACGATCACGGAGAGATCAGGCTGGGTCATGTCGGCAGTACTTCGCAGGCACCGGCGCGCCCAGGGTTCTGTTGGAGCGGATGTTCGTGTTTCGCGACAACTCGGGTTTTGAAGGGAAGGAGGGCAAAACCTCTAAAAGTTTAAGTGTCAAGAGAATTTTCGATACACTTCAAACCCCTTCCCATATCTGAGGGCTATGAGAAGACGAAGAAGTCCTGATTAGTAATTAATCTTCAGCCTAATAATGCAAAACCCCAATTAATATGCTGGCGAGCTAAATGGCACATTCTAAAATTCTATATAAATTAGCTCTTAATAAACATTTCTGTAAGCCGTGCTAGTCATAGATATTATGGAACTTGCTTATAATTATTGGGGTGTTACAAATGTTTTAAATGCACAAAGAAGGAAATTTTAAGGTGGCACCCACCATTGGGTGCCATTGTCCCACGCGGCGAACATAGTGGCACCCACCGGTGGGTGCCATTGTCGTCAAAGGGTTAATGCCGGACATTAAGAGAATTGTGGCTGTCATGATTTACCAAATGTGATGATGTTAGCGCTTGCGCAGTGAGTTACGTGGCTACTTGAACTTTCCTTTTTTGCCGCGAATGGCCAGAGATTGAGAAGAGCGCGTGGCGAGGCTTTTAATCTCAAGGAGGAAAGTGAGAGCTCTAGGGCCTAGCCTTGGAGAGGCTAGGGACTCCCGGGAGGGTGAGCCAATTTTAGGATAAATGTTTGAAAAAGTGAGTTCATAGTAGTCATGAACCACTGCTTAAACGGGGGAGAGCAGACGAGAGCATCAAATTTAGCAGTTCTAAGGTCACCGTTGCGGTGTCGGGTTCCCACACTCCACTGTGCCCCCTTTTCTCATCTATCGTTCTGGCGCCTCGGCTCCCCGAATATCGGACTTTTTGTCCACCACTCTCCTACAATCCAGTGAAGAAAAGGGCGTATTGATTGCTGAAGAGTTTATTTTCTTCACTGCCAACAATAAGTCAGATAACATCTAGCATTCCATATTTGAATCCATTTAGCGCCGTTTCTGCTATCTGCTGCTGTCGCGGAACGTGCCTTCATTTCGCCTTTAAAGGCAAGATTCGGGATAAAATAGGTGTGGAAAAGCGTTCAGTTATGAAGCTATAGGTGGGAGGTGGTCTGTAAAAGAGAAGGAAAGCAAACGAAACCACCGATTACGCCCCGTACAGAGACCTCCCCTATTTCAGCCACATTCCACCTTGGGATAGAGAAGAGGCGCGTTGGACGAGTTTCACGAACCTAACTCTAGTTGCTCCAGTGCCAATAACATTGGATCGCAATGGGACCGCTGCCTCAAATGCGCCCGCGCTTTTCAAGCAGCGCCACGTGGCAACCGACAGCGGAGGGTGGGGCTTGCGGACGAAGGTGTGAGTTGCGGGTCGGACGAGCTCCTTGCGCCTTTGTCGCGCACTTTCAAGCGGCAAAAGGGGCGCGACATCAACACTTGTCCACCTGCCTACTACCCCCTGGATGGAACAGGCGAGCCCGCCAGATCGCGGAGCGTGCCTTTAAATGTCAATGCTTGAATAGTTAAATCCTAGTGAGTGTGCGACTATCTTACAAGATCAAGTCGAAGTAAACACATAGTGTCTCTCCCCGATTCGCTCATTGCTTCTACAATCATGCATGCTCTTCAAAGTGATGTGGCGTCATTATTTTGGAACACTCCTGTTTAATATTGTTAATGCGTTAAACTCCCAGGAGAGTTCGGTGGCATGACGTGGCCGAACGCAGTGATGTGAAGTGCCAACCACAATACGTCGCTTGTTGTGCACTCAGGCATCTGTTTTTGTCTGCTGCTGTAGTAATGTCGTTCACAATCAGGAATTTTGAAAACATTCAATATTACTGTGTGACATCGAGTAATTATAAGTATGATGAGGTTTTGACTGCCATGTCATTGCAGAATGAGCAACGAAGAAAAATTAACTGAGAACATGATCAAACTCGGAAGGTACGCTGCCATTACAGTCCCTTCCACGTTAAAGGAAGAATTTACAATAAATGTTAGCTCATCGGAAATGGGGTAGAGGCAGGGTCAACCCTATCGTTGTTACTCTTTGGAAATTTTTTACGACCCCCCCCCTTCATGGGTGATTTGATACGACCCCCCCTTGTATGTGACACTTGTGTAGAGACAGTGTTTACCATCAATATTTATTTCTACGTAAGTCATCAAAGATGAAACTTTAGCAAAATCCACGACAGATATTCATCGCTGCTTCCAAACACGAAAAATGAGATGCATTCAAAGATATCCGTGTACTCCAAAGGGTTACCAAACTAGGAGATGAAATAAACTGAACCAGTGACCGGAATATTGACAATATTACCTGATAAAAACTTATGAGAAGTCAGAAAAAATTATCGCTCCAATTGAAATACTGAAATCCTTCACGTTCTTCAATTGCAACACAATTTTTACACCCCTCTTTCTAAGGCTATAACTTCCTTCATATTCGAGCTTCTGCGCCGAAGTGATTTGATTTGGAAAATTCAAATTATTCTCTCTCCAACCATGGGTAAAAATTCTTCGAAAGTTAATTTAATAAAAATTTAGTACGTTGTTACTTTTTTCTGTGCAAAGCGACTTTTTGACCTTCAAACGATCATAACTTCCTTCAAAGTCATTCATTTGGGAAGCTGAACACGTATAATAAACTACAGGATTCAAGCTTTCTAACGAGCACCCAAGCGTTCCTGAAAGATCAGTAGTTCAAAAATTAGTCCCGTTGTTACTTTTTTGGGTTTGCGTTACTATTTTTTTGGAACCGCGACTTTTTTACCTTCAAACGATCATAACTTCCTTCAAAGTCATTCATTTGGGAAGCTGAACACGGTATAATAAACTACAGGATTCAAGCTTTCTAACGAGCACCAAACGTTCCTGAAAAGTCAGCAGTTCAAAAATTAGTCCCGTTGTTACTTTTTTTGAGGGGTATTCTTCAAGCCATTTTCCCGAAAACGCGGGTTTTCTTAGGTTTCACTGCCCGTAACTTCTTGGAAGACCAATGTCATGTTTAACTTAGGATGTGCTAGAAAGCTTCGAGCATGCGCTTGCACTACATCCCTTGCCTTGGTGCGCGCCACGCCTCGGGCGCCCTTCTAATTCGCTGATTCATTTGAAAGCTTATTTTGAGGGGAGCGGCTTAAAGGACGAATTCACGATGAAAAAGCAACCCATTTCAAATTAACCTAGGGATGGTGAGTGGTACACGAAAGAAGGAAGAACCATGAGAAACGGCCCAGAACCCGAGAAATGGGACCCCTTCCTTGCCCGTTGATTTGAGCATTGATGCGACTCTCATCGCTGTGCCCTCTTCAACACTACGCTCTCTCTGCTATCTAATCACTCGCCACGTATAGACTGCGGCGAGTGATCAGCTGGTCGGTGGGCGGAGATCGCCAGACCCGCCAACTTTGAGGCATAATAGGTCGCCGAGGTCAAATTTTTCGATGCGAATTGCGCATCAGTTCGCACCCTCAGGAGGTCCGTGGGTCCCTCAACTAGGTCAATTACTTCTTCCTCGACCTTCCATTCTAATCGTAAAATCCTCCTTTAAAATGTTCTAGTACAGTCATCTTACGAAAACGTAACGTACTGGCTATTATAAGATACCAGTTGGCGCCGCACGCATTGCGCGCGCAACACAGATCTGCGGCGAATTTTGATGGTGCGACGAAAATTTTCAAATTTGGCTTGATACACCTACGAATATCTGAATCCTCAGCTAAATTCAATCCGCTCCATCATCGACGGCTTTCAACCTTTTTTTCTTCGTCAACCATTATCCTCTTAACCTCCACTCCTCCACCCACCTCTCCACCTTTTTCCCGGCCTCCGGGACTTGTTGGAGCCGAGTTATGAATTTTCGTCGCAAACTCCGCCCACTTTGGTCAGGCCCCGCCCACCAATGACAGTTAACCTCCACTCCTCCACCCACCTCTATCCACCTTTTCCCCGGCCTCCGGACTTCTTGGAGCCGAGTTATGAATTTTCGTCGCAAACTCCGCCCACTTTGGTCAAGCCCCGCCCACCATGACAGTTGGCCTCCACTCCTCCACCCACCTCATCCACCTTTTCCCCAGCCTCCGGAGCTTCATGGAGCCGAGTTATAAATTTTCGTCGCAAACTCCGCCCACTTTGGTCAAGCCCCGCCCACCAATGACAATTAACCTCCACTCCTCCACCCACCTCTATCCACCTTTTCCCCAGCCTCCGGAGCTTCATGGAGCCGAGTTATAAATTTTCGTCGCAAACTCCGCCCACTTTGGTCAGGCCCCGCCCACCATTGACAGCTGGCCTCCACTCCTCCACCCACCTCCATCCACCTTTTTCCCGGCCTCCGGGACTTCTTGGAGCCGAGTTATGAATTTTCGTCGCAAACTCCGCCCACTTTGGTCAAGCCCCGCCCACCGATGACAGCTGGCCTCCACTCCTCCACCCACCTCTATCCACCTTTTTCCCGGCTCATTAAGACTTCCCCGGCCCGAATTATGAGGACTTGTAGAAAATGCTGTACACTTCAGAGCGCGCTCCGCCCATTGTGGGCGGGCCTCCGCCCACGTCATGTATGCTGGGAACACCTTAGACATTGCTCCCCTACACCAATTTGTTTTCTGCTCTGTAGGCTTTCTCCCAACCGAGTTATGAAATTTTCATAAAGCACTGCTTTTTTGGAGAACGCCCCGCCCACCGGGGGTGGGTCTCCCTAATTCGATGTTACTTACCAATGCACACCTTTACCCACTTTTTGGCCCAGTTTCAAGGTCGTTTTCTAAGAGATCTTAAAATCTCGGTCGTCAGTACACTTCATGTCGACGCACGCCACGCCCACTGTGGGCGGGGCTCCGCTTAGCTGATGTGTGTTTTGTACTTCGTTGGACCTTGCCCACCCGTCCCACACTTGACCCGGTCCCTCCAGGCGGATCCGCGAGGAGCTAGGGAATTTCGTGACAGACATACAGAACGACAGAGGGACAGAACGACAGACAGAGGGACAGAGGGACAGAACGACAGACGAAGCGCTTTATAGTAAGTAGGATATTACCAAGAATCCCACTGTCGGCCACCGAGAGGGTACGACCCCCCCCCCTCCAAGCTCAACTGAGTACGACCCCCCGTTGTTACTCGTAACAACGTAGGGTTGACCCTGGGTAGAGGTGGTCAGGGGAGCAGGAATGAAGAAGAAATCATTTGAAGTGGCTCGAAATCCGAGAAGTGGGATCCCTTCCTTTAACGGTGATTTGATTAGGTAGTCGTGGGCGTACCCCGCCAACTGCGCCAAGAGTGAGCCATGCTAGATCGCCGAGGTCAAATCTTTCGCTGCCAATTGCGCGTCGGTCAGCACCCTCAGGAGGTCCGCCTGTCTCCCAACTATGCAATTTCCCCTTCTTTGACCTTCGTTCTTATCGTAACTTCCTGCTTCAATATTGATTGGGTTGATGCATAATTATTGCGGCTTTTTCTCTAGCTTCTTCTTTCGAAAGATTGGCGTTTTGTTTATTATTTTTCATGAAAATATTCTTCTCTTTCATTAACAGAAATGCTTATCGAAAATCATCTTCATATTCGCCACATATGCTCTACCACTTCGAGAAAGGTTGGAAGGCGGCAGAGTCATTTCGCGATCTCAACGAACTTTTCGGCGAGGGAACAATCAGCAAAAGCCAAGTTGAAAGATGGTTCAAGAGGTTCAAAACGCCATATTTACCGAACGAATCTCCTACAGACTACCACGAAAAAATTTACGACGAGCTGGATGACTTGGTGGCCGATGTTAGAGCGTGGATCGTCTCCAAGAATCGTGACTTCTTCACCGTGGAATCGACCGACTGCCAAGCAAATGGGAAGCATTCTTGAAGGATGGTGACTACGCTCCGGAATAATCATTTAAACATGTTTTTGTTAAAGATTTTTTCGTTTTCGCTGAATAAAATTTGTTGAAAAAAATCCGCAATAGTTATGCATCAACCCAATACGTAGATGTAGTTGTACCCACAAGTGGGTTTTGGTGCCCTATGACGCCACTGATAAGGCTCCCCTGCCCCTGAAGTCTCAATAATCGGCTCATTAGGTAGGTCTATTACCCAATCCACTATGTATGTTTTCCGTCGTCTCCGTAGGATTTGTCGTGACCATTCCCTTTAAATTCGAAAGTATTTTTCAGAAACTATTTGTGTTTCTCAATGAATATTGGAATTTATCAGCAGGATCTCCCCCTATGAAAACTCCAACTTCATTAATTGATTCGTTTTGGCTAGTATTCATGTTTTTTAGAGTGGAGTTATGAATGAAGGCTAATGGTGTGCCCGTGTAATTTGATGTTTTAGCAAATCTGAGAAGAAACGCTATATCTCTCTTGACTACTAATTAAACACCCACATCATCCATCACCGTCTGAGCCTTCTCGTAGGGCGTGGGTGGAGATTGCCGTCATGGACACTGCCTCTATAGACCAAAAATATTCCAGTGACATAAGACTGCTGCTTAGGGAGAATTTGTGCTGGACTTTTCCAAAGGCAAGGCTCGGTGACAATTCAATAATGCCAGCGAGGTTTCGTCGAGTACAAGTATGCCAATGTATGGACCAGAGAATGAAACAAAAAAATTTGGGAGAAGCGCGAAGAAAATGAATGCAATGGGTGCGGCATACATAGTTACCACAGTGACCCAAGTTGCCTGCAAGGGGCGGCATACACAGTTGCCGCGCTGTCGTCAGTGTGTAAATGTTTCAAGTCTACGCTTTAATGCGTGATTCTGGCCATGTGAGCAAAAAGCGATACATCACGCCGATAGTTGTTGGCAATGTCCCACGCACACTCGCATTTACTACTCCTTATGGCGGAGCCTCCATGCTATGATGGTAAGTGTTCGCATCTTCAAAGCACAGAATTTGACTTTCGCCTCTTGCTCCAAATCGTGCAAATCAAAAAAAAACTGTGTAGTTGTGTCAGCAGAGAGTTCCACTATTCACTAAACCGCATCTAATCCACGTGCACATGGTGTCCATGGGAATACACATGAAATGCAGATTCTAAATGGAATTCGCGCGACATACACTCTATTTCGGAAGACGAGAAGAAAATCGAGTGCAGACCACACATCATAAGAGACGACGGCCAAGAGAAAAGCGGCTTTTTTTTTGGCCGTCGTCTCTTATGGTGTGTGGTCTGCACTCGATTCTTCTTCTCGTCTTCCGAAATCGAGGTTATGTGTACTCCTTTTCGAAAAACGAGAAGAGCGTCGGGTGCAGACTCAGTTGTCACTAATTACAGCTATCATTTACCGAAGCCAGCTATTACTATGAATCATTGCCAACCAGATTTTCTTTGAGGCCGTCGTCACTTGCGGTGTATAGTCTGCACCCGAGCCTCTGTCTGGTTTTTGAAAAGAGAGGCTCGTGAACAATGAACTAGGAAGATAAGTATATGTAGCCGGCATTACTCCTACTGGTCATGATAACTTCGGGGAACAAAAAAGGCCATAAAGTCGAGTATGTTAATACAATTTGACTACACTCTCATCTGTCCCAGAAATTGGGCTTGAACCAAAAAAATAGTCTTCAAGTGACTTGTTTTCTTTGCGAATAAACTCAGTGACAAATTCACAGTAGAAGTAAATGTTTAAATTTTCCAATTACTGGATAAAATATGCAGAAGAGAAAAATAAGAAACGTCCTAAACTGTTTGCCTCGGAAGCGACTGGTTTCTCACAGACTACTCTGGCAGGTAGGTGGAGAGCAGTGTCGAAGTCACCGCCTTCATGGTGTCAGGAAGTGGAATACAGTGCAGGTTTGAACCTTGCTCAGTTCAACCAAGTCTCTTACCCTCAGAGTTGCCAGCAGGACAAGTAAGTGAATAACGTATGCCTGTTCAAACTGAGATTTTCTACCTGTATCGTGGATGTGGATAGATGTACTTCTGTTTTGATTTGATTTGATTTGATTTGATTTTATTACATGAGCGCTGTACTCATGTGGAAAACCACGGTAAAACAAATAACTAACAATCACTAATAACTGCAATGCACTCGTGAACATGAATCTGTTGGAACACATTTCCTAGCATACATTATACGAAGCATAAGCCACTGCGGTTGTGTTCCTGACTCAAAAGCAAGAGGTTCCGAGATCGACTTCAATGAGAGTACATACTTTGGTCCGCTACAATACAGCTAAAAAGACTTTCAGCACATTTCTAGAAAGGTCAAGTCACGGGCTGTACTGGATCGCATTTCGCCTGTAATTTAGGGTCACTCCCGCTGCGCTTTCCTGCTTCATAACTTCTTTGAGGAAATCGTTCCGAAAGCAACGAGAACAGATTTGGGGTAAAAGTCCCGCATGCACCACGTATATGTTTACATCTCATTTTGAATGACCGGACTGACCAGTTCACCTTCTATTGTGAGCGGTAAAGGACTTCGTTAAAGTTTATATGGAACATTCGCATCTTACAGCACGAGTACGATTACGAAAAGTACTCCTACGCTCTCTAAGTAATTCCAAACAGTCGATGCCTAACAATTTCTGAGTTTCTACAATATTCTGAAGCACATACTCCATTAATCTTCTATGCAAACAGATAGAGCTCTCTTCCCTGAGAGCATAAATGCAAAAAGTCGATGGATCTGAAAAGTGCTGAGTGGGAGAATTGTAGTGACCAAAGGCCGGCCAGACTTGGAAAATCGAGCGACAGTCTAATCACGGGGCGCTAGGGTGCAAGTGGAGAGAGACAACTGCAAGTATTAGTGGGTCAACACCATTTACCGGAACTCTCAATGAGCAAAAAATATATCAAAAAAGACTGATCGATGTCGTGCACCTTATCCTCCTAAACGTGGAGCGGAAATAGCTCCGCTCTCTCTTTCCTTCCACTGCGGCAGAGCGTGTGAAATGCTCTTAAGATAGATTCACCCTCAGCAGTTCTTTCCAGGGTTGGACTTTTCATTTGTAGCAGAGTGGAGGGCTAACGCAAGGGTATCGAGACCAAGAAGTTTTCTGCTGCAGCTGAAGCTTAAAAAAGTTAACGCTCTAGGTAGTTCAGATCGCTATGATCAACGGTCCTCGTTAGGGCGGCAGTGGTGTAGTGGCAAGTGGCACGCTTACCACGCGAGCGGTCCGGGGATCAAATCCTGGGTCGTGAGTCGCCCGGGCCAACCAAGCCTTCCATCCCTCCGGGGTCGGTTAATTGGTACCAGACTTGTCTGGGAGGAAAAACACTGACTTGTACATCGGCTGGCCCCCGCAAGTCATTGTATAGGCCACATCGCATTCAAACGCCTTTATATATACAGTAGTGGCCAGAAATTTATGAACAAACGGTTTTTTCATGATTTCTCTTTTGAAAGTCACTGGAACGTCTCCAAATTTGCAACAATTATTAACTACGTGTTTTATGATCCACACAGAAAATTTCAACCTTCAGCTCAAATTTGGGTTTAGAAAATTTTAGATTTTTCGAAATTAATGAAGGCAGGTGAAAGATCACTTGATCCGTTTATTTGATTTAAATAATGTATAACCCAACAGAACAGTCAAGTAAACAGTCACTAACATTAAGCAAGTCTAGCACATTGCCCAGAACTCTCTAAAGTATTGGATACATAAACTGGATTTGAATGCGGGGTCAATTAATGAACTCTCTCTAGTGGGGTCTCTCTCTGTAGGTCCGCTTATTTTCGTGGCTCTTTCATTGACATGCGACTTTGTAGGTTCCCCTAGTGGTTCCGTAATGTTTGCCC
>MU868754.1:50940-62519 GCA_036418205.1 Ostertagia ostertagi | reverse complement strand
ACTTAGCCACAAAAGCTCAAAAAAAGAATCTGCAAAAGCTACGCTGGGTTGACATCGAGGATGAATAGAAGAGACGAAAAAGTAGAGAAACCCTATAATGAGTTGTTCGAAACCACAACTGTGGCCAGCAGTTGTGTCAAGTAAATGCCCAAAAGGGCGAAGAAAAAGACCAAATGAAGGCGCCTAGAAAAGAAGAAGCAGGTAGGTAAAAGGAGAATGACTTACCTCCGCCAAGCGGGATCGGATCGCTGCTACCAGTTTGGTGTATACACAGTACTACAGTAATATATCGCAGCTTTATCCATAAAAGCGAAAGAATGGAATACAGTGTGTCAGATCAGGAGTGGAAGATGTGGGCCAAGGTCGGGCGGAGGGCAGCAATCCAGCAGCACTCGGGTAAGACGTCCCATTCCTTGCAGGGTCCAGCGACGATGCCTCTCGAACGTTCCTCCCCTCGCCTTTTGTACGGCTCCTCCTCCTCCTGTAATCAGCAGAAGTCATCGGAGCATCATCGAAGCTCGCGTGCACTATTTATTGTCCCTTTACTAAGCTCTTACAATATGGGGGAGGGTCGTACCGATACCCCCTGAAAACGAAGGGGGTCGTAAAAATTTTGGAATTCGCGCAACGCAGGGTTGACCCTGAGCGCCTGTATGAGCCCATACGAGCACGATTGCGTAGTAGTTATCCAATTACATTTCTGAATGGATAGTGAAACAGAAGCAGACTTCTCCCCCTTCCCCACCCCTCCTTCGGAAACATAAATGATTAAAATAATGGCATTCCACCACAAACAAAAACAAAATAAAGTCCGGTATCCGAATGGATGCCGGGTCCAGATACTCAATGGACTCCTGTCCTGAACCGTCCCCGGATCACCCATTCCCGCCTTCGTGAAGTTCGATTGACGCGATCAAACCTTGGGCGCTGTTCAGATCCGGCACTTCGGATCTGATAAAAAGAAGCTCGCGAGCGTGAGAAGGGACTTAAACCCAAATGCTGCAGTAATTCTGAATATCTGTCAGAGTTCCGGCCTGGAGAAGATTGGTACTGCTGCGATCAATCTGGTCAGTACGGTCGGTACCAGGTCGGTAAGGAAAGTAGTTATTATTTCAAAGATCACGAGGGGGAAAAACCAAATTGTAGCCAATGGGATCACGGCAATAGAGTAAGTTCGAGAAGAGGGGATGAAGAGGGTTTGGAGTTACAGGGATCAAGCAAGAAACGGGCATCTAAAACAGAGGGAAGGGATTTAGCTAGCATTAGAAGGAGGCAAAAAGCCTAACTACTGTAATAGTAGGACACTTAGGAGCGCGATTCAGAAATTGAAAAAAAAAACTAAAACACCTGGGGGGGGGCACGAGAAAACCTACAGTGAAGTTGAATTGAATGAGGACACTAAAATATGTAAAAAAAAATCGAGTTTGATGTGAAAATTCCTTTTCCTTTCACGAAACCTTCGCAGTATCTCGCTACTTCAGATTTTCTGGTCAGGGAGGACAGAAAATGATAGGAATACAACACATAAGTACATATCAAAATGTGTTTTTCTTTCCATTTCCTCATAGCACAACTGAATTGGATATGTATCGTTCAGAGAAAGAAAGAAGAGCAGAAGAAAAAAAAACAGGCAGTATCTAAACAGTAATCAAAGAAAGCTCCAAGAAGCACCAGACTGAAAAGGTTTTGCATCTTATCATCTTATACCAATTCGGCTGTGAGAGAAGAAATAAAGAGGCACGAAGCTGTAGTGGCGGTGAATGATGAGAAATCGCCTCACGCTTCGATTATTACTCATTGATCAAACGGTCATAGCGTAGCAAGGATCACTGTTGTCGATACCATGTCGTATCTCCCCACCACCATCAGCTTTAGGGAGGGAGGGGGGGGGGGTGTTCGGATAAAGCCCGTCCTCATCCGCGATCACCATCCTTCAAATTTTTGGGATTCCCATCCCCACATTGCCGAGTCGCTGGTACTCATTGCCAAAGTCTGACACCAACTTATGTAGTGTTGTTCGCCATCTCTACCTCCTAGAAGAATCGAGTACCAGAAAAGCTATGTTTCCAACCTCATTTCATACAATAATACAATAGCAGTCAAAAATATTGAACCTTTTTTATTTGTGATCTGGCGCGTCCTACCCATAACGAAAATATCTCAAATTCAGATATTTCACACAAAATCAAGTCCAGAATAATCACTAAGAATAATTTCGAAAAATCTAAAATCTTATTAGAGGAATAAGATTTTTTTTCCAAGAAATGGCGCGTCAAGATTGGTAACTTTTGGTTCCACTCATCTTTATGATTCCTACTCCCAAGTATTTAATTGTTTTTTTTTAGTTCAACCATCGAGTATTATGTAATTTCCAAATGAACTCATTGGTAAAGAAAACAAGGACGCGAGGACAAATTTTTCCATGCGAATTGCGCGTCAGTTCGCACCCTCAGGAGGTCCGTGGGTCCCTCAACTAGGTCAGTTTCCCTTTCTTCGACCTTCATTCTAATCGTAAATTCCTCCTTAAAAAGTCCTAAAATTATTTTCTAATTAACCTTATGTTAACAAAACGATGCTGACATAGAAATTCGACAGCTACTCATCGAATAACTAATTTATCATGTGGATTCGAGAGCTATTTTGCCGAATTCGCTCCGGAATTCGGAAGTTTCCAAACTTTTGACGCGCCATTTCTTAAAAATTCGTATTTTTCAATTGCGAATCTCGAATCAGGGCAATTGCTTCGTATGCTATCAGCTCCGCTAAAGCGAAAGTTTGCAAACTTTTAACTGCTACTTTGTATCAAACTATAATATATAAAACTTATAAATATTGGTTGTTCTTAAACAACAATCAAATATTCACAATTTTTCACACTGAATCGTTTAATCGAAATCCTCGCATGCAGAAAACAATACGGCGTACTACACTCCATAACTATATACACACAACAATTAAAAAAAAACAAATAGAAATTCACGATATTTACGGATGAAACGAGCCGAGAGAAATGACTTGATGAACTGATCACATTCCAATCACAATTCGATAGTTATCAATCAATGTTTCGACGATGCAAAAGCGAAATGCTTCGTATGTGAGATTAACTTCATATGCCTCTCAGGTTGCAAAACAGTAGTAGTACTAGTAATAGTTGTATTAGTAGTAGTAGTAACAGTAGTAGTAGTAGCAGTAATAATAACAAGATAAAGAAGATAAGATGAGAATTTCAAGCAGCAAAACATACTGTGACAGAAATGACAAATGACCACCTATGTATGATGTGTACACTACTGTACACTAACAAAATTTCAAGTTATTGTAAAATACAAACATCAACAGTCACAATAGAGCAGATCCGCCGAATTGAGAAGCACAACAACGATATGATCTCTACTGCGCATAGAATTGAGACGTACTTCTGTTATACTTTAAAATTTCAACATCCACAGATTGAAATCTGCCACTGCGCGCTCCCCAGAAGATGTGCGATCCCTCCGGAATTCTAGTATTATCCCATTCCGCATTTTCTCCTCTACCTTTTTGTCGTCCTCTCTTTCATCCTCAGAACGTGACTCATGGGAGCAGTGCACAAAAAATAAACGGTGATGATAACGATGGATGATGATGATGATGAAGAAAATTGTGAAATCCTCGACAAACTCAATAATACCTGCATTAAAACAAATTCATGCGATTCGAATGGAACGCAAGACTAGATAACGCTCAATTTACGTATATCGATACGTCTGTTGCTAGCACTCCATTATGACAACAGAGCTCGAGCACACTTCATCAGCCAGTGATCATAGAGCGTTCAATATTTCTACAAATCGCGCACCTCCACCTCTATTTGGTGTCCCTATTGTAATGATCCCTTGAAGGCAGGTGGTACCACAGAATGGATGACGGTGGAATGATGGAAAGATTTGCTTACTTTGAAGGGAGGCGGGACTCCTGAGGGAACAAAACTGGCACCTTTGTGGGAAGAAGTACGCCCATAGCCACGTATTGAAGCTTTACCCGTCTCGCTTCTACCTTTGTGCCCTAGCTCCCCCTTCGATTGGCTGCTCCAGTAGCTAATCCCTCGCCATGGGCCGAGCCTTTTGGCGCAGACAGAGCAATGCGTTGACGTTGATGACGGCGGCAATCGTAGAACTTCGTCCAACACCAAAACTAACGAGCACATTTCCAACAGGAAACCAATATACGTTAACGAAAGAATGGAAAGGTGCCCGGTCATGAACGCAGAACCATTTCGAATAGTAGAAAGAGGTAGAGAGATCTGCATATTAAGCCAGCAACCTCCACATCTAAATTAAAGGAATCTTCCACGGACCATGGACCAGTGGGCGGGACCGGAAGTGGTTTTGCGACGAAATGCATGGTAGGTACGGATCCACGTTCATGGGAAGGTTTGAAGTGAATCCTGTTCACGTTCGTGCGTTCGACACGTGGATCCGTACCTACCATGCATTTCGTCACAAAAACTTCCGGTCCCGCCCACTGGTCCATGGTCCGTGGAAGATTCCTTTAAATTATGGAACATGTAGAATTTTTCAGACAATGCCAAGTTGGGAGTATTCCAGCCAGTAAGTTCAGCACAAGGTGAGAGGGTGACTTTGAATCTTTGCGAGTGGAACCCCTTTGAATCACTGGTATGATGAACATAAAGGAAAAAAATCTAACAATCTCGTCAAATGAAATGTGAATGGTAATAAACAATGAAGACTCTAAACGGTTCCCATCGTTAGATTCTGGAACTGTCTACCAACGGTCTGCCAATGAAGCTCACTAATAGATAGACCCTGTTCAGCCGTTAGATTTGGCCAATATCCTTTGTGAATTGCAATAACCTGGAAAGAAAATGATCATTCCCTTGCTTACGAAAATGTGTGATGAGAGAGAAAAAAAGAAAATGTGCTATAATCGCTATCTTGCCTTTTGTATGGTTTCTTGAGCACTGAGACAAGGTATTCCCTCGAGCGCTTCACTATTTAAAATACCCGCTTTATCATCATCTCCGCATAGTACCTGAAGAAAATACAGCAAAATTTAAACCACTAAGCGATCACTAAATTACATTTGATCTCTAAAAACTAGAAACAAACTGGGTCAAGGGAAAAACAATTCAAAAACGAATTCAGGCTTCACTGCCTTTCCCTTCCACAAGTTCTCATGTTTTATCCAAACGGCGCAGATGGTTTCATGGAATACAACCCAACTACGTCCGGGAACGGGAGGACAATGGATACTCATTGCGATTGAAGTACCTTTAAGTTGCTTTGAGTTTGGAGGGATTCCAGTATTCCCCTCTGGAGTCTCCCCATACTTTCAAATCCACTCAACTTGCTTCATCTAAAAAGACCCTTCTTATGAGTTGCCGACCCGCTCGTATAATTCTGGTCATGGACAATATTTAACAGCACCATTTACCACACCGATCGGCTTGACTCATCGATCCATCCACTCATTCTTCTTTCTACACTCATATACTTAATACATGTGCACAGCAAATGTCTTCAAACTATCAGTATCCACAAATTTTTGACACCTTTGGAATACAACATGCTGACGAAAAAAAAAAGAAAAAGCACATTGTTTTCATCTGGAACAGAATTGTAAATTGTTGGCCTACAAGTCTCACGACAATCTTCATCCACGACATTAGAATTCGGACATGAAATGTCATAAGATAAAAAAAATCTAAACATACCTCTTGACACAAACAAATCACACCATCAGTCGGAATTGGCTTTTAACAGTTCTAGTTTACTGTGGATGTTGTACATATATACTTATAAATTTGGCTGCGCACTCATTCGCGTGCATCACACGAGACTACAGTGGTATAGAACAGGGCCATCAATATTTTTATAATATTTTCTGGCAGACTTCGCTCCTTCGGTGCAAGCTCCAGCCACCTATGAATATTGACCTCCCTTCCGTTGTCGGACTTGATCCACTTTATCCCCGGTCTCCGTGACTTCTTAAAACCAAATTAGATATTTCGTGGCAACGCCGCCCACCTTATTAAACGCTCCACCCACCAATGGCAGCTAACTTCCCTTCCTTCAGCAATCTCTACCTCTTTTTTTCCAGTCCATGGAACTTCTCGGAACGGAATTATACGAAGTTGTAATAAACACTCCCAATTGGAAAAACGCTCCGCCCACTGAAAGGGCTTCCGAAAGTTCAAGTAAGCCGGCTTCCACAAAGTCCAGGTATGCCGAGAACACATTAGATATTGCTTTCCTACACTGATATTTTTCTGCTCCATAGGCTTTCTCATGGCCGAGTTATGGATCTTTCATAAGCCTTCGCCCATTAAGAGAACGCTCGAACACCGCGACTAAGTCTCCCTAATTCGACTTATCAGCTCAGAGTACACCTCTAACCATTTTTCTCAGTCTTCGGGTCCTTCTGTAAACAAACTCGAACTTTTGCCGTCAACACCGCCCAATTTACCGCGTGCTCTGCCCACTGTGGGCGGAGACATGTTAAGCCGATAACACTTGACCCGGACTCGGTAGGTGGTTCTTCAGGTAGTACCGAATTCCGTGACAGACGGAGAAACACACAGATGAAAGACAGACTTAGCGCATTATATATAGTAGGTATTGGAGTAGAAGGTTGCTTATTTGAAAGTAATATGAAAATAAAAGTTGAAGTGTCAATATTTCATGAACATCGTTATAATTTGAGAGAAGAACGACAACTACCGAAAAACCAAAGAAATTTATCTTTGGAGCAATGTACAAGTAAAACCAAAATAATTCGAAGTATTTTATTTATTTTTGATCAGTTCTGCTGGGAATTCGGCCATCACGATCTATTCTTCCCTTCCCCTCCCCTCATTTCTCCAGCCATATTATGAAATAAGAGGAACCATGCCTCGTAACAACTGACCTTAACACACTGCTCTGCCGCGTCCGAAATGCTTGCGAGATCGTAGCCTCCTTCCAAAGCCAGGACAACTCGGCCACCTGCGAATCCCATCAGTTGTCGAGTCATGAACCCGAACATTTCTGCAGAAATTTTATACCTGAAACGAGGAATTCAAACTAGCCTCATCAAAAAACTGGCAGGCATCGGGTATCTAACTGGGTAATACTCAATTAACTATTTGGGTTAACCAATCGATAGGGATTTGAGTGCAATGCTAACTGAGAATGTCTATTTCTCACCCGCCAAGAGCATTCGGATGACCACAACACGCATCAAAACCGGCTGAGACCAGAATGAAATTGGGCTGGAATTGTTCCAGGACCGGGTGTACGACCACGCGCCACGCCGCGAGGTAGTCAGCATCCCTCATTACACCTCCAGAGAACGGTACATTCACCGAGTATCCCTGAAAATCAAGTCGATTTGAAATCCTCTTTTCTAGAAGATGGATAATCTTAACACATCGATGATAGCCACCATCTTGCTGTCTTTTTATACATTTTTTTCATTAGTAGACGATGATTTCGTTATCAGTAACAAGGGTGGTTCACCGAATCCAATAGAGCATAAGGACAGCTCCAAACATAAACATATAAATCGTAATAAATAATATAAATATAAATAATATAATATAAATAATATATAAATCCAAATATAAATCGACAAAAATGAAGAAAAACCAGCTTTCTCCGAGTGAAATAATGACGCGCAACCGCGTCACACTATCGCGAATGCGTTGAAAAAGTAATGAGCAATGAACAAAGCAACAGACCACGCTATGCTACATGACGTACATAAGAACAAATAAAGCGAAGTAAAACTTGAGAATGCTGGGAATAATTTCAAAAAAAGGATCTATACCTTGCCTGCACCTCGACCCACTTCCGTCACTGCTCCAGTTCCGGGGAAGAAATTTCCATTGTCATGACGGTGAAGAGAAAGATACAAAACACTCGGATCCTCCTCAAAGCACAACTGGGTACCATTCCCATGATGCACATCCTGAAATTAATAACGCTATGAAGGTTCAAGTAACAGAAATGGTCTTCACTGTGCCCCAGGCCACAATCCCCACGGATATGTAGCTCAATCCCAGCGTGTTTGGCTATAGAAATACTTGCTAAAGCCATTATACCTTACCAATACACACATAGTTGCCATCACGAGAAAACTTTTAAACCAGCTGACAGATTGGTGAGGGAAACAAATAGCATTGAAAGGAAAGGAAAAAAGCTTACCCAGTCAATGATGGCAATTCGAGCGCACTGCTGGGGATACTTTTGCTGAAGATACCGAGCAGTGATGGCCACATTATTAAAGAAGCAGAAACCCATCGCCTTCAACAATAACATTGAGAATCGAGAAACGTAAACAAATAACAAATCAAGTCCCATTTTTCCAAACTTGACAAAGAATCCAGTGCACACCTGATCTCGTTCAGAGTGATGACCTGGCGGCCGAATACATGCAAAGCCATTCCGAAGTCGGTTTTCCACTACCTAAAGTGCCCACGTGAAGATTTTCAGAACTACATTCCACAGGTTCTTATAACATGTTTTACACTGATTCATTTTGAATGCTACTACGCCACCTCTCAAAAATCTCAAAAAATGCGAGGGTGTTAAGTGTCGAGATATAACAACTTCTTTATAACCCAAAAAGGGGCGGAGCGTGCGTGGTGGGCGGGATGTGTATGTATGTATGTCGGTATGTAGGCCGTCAGACCGTCAGAGAATAAAAAAAAGAACAAACCGCCAACACTAGAATAAGCATCTCCTCGTCGAAACTCTGAGCAAGCTACGATGAAGAGCCACTGTGAGCCGCATCAAGACGATATAGAACATTGAGACGCGAGATGCAGAAAACCAGGACCATTGCACTGCGAACTGCTGCAAAACCATGACAAGGCCAAAGCCCCCACGCGCTATAGAGCCGCAGGAACGGATCCCCTCCAGCTTCGGGGTCAAATCTACCCTATTCACGAGAGAAGGTAACTCATTTAGCCTAACCGCGTAACGGGTCTTCGAATGATAAACGGTAACCGGACCTATTATGTACATCAACCTCATTTTTTTTCAATAATCCAACCATCCAACTCACTTGAGACGCTAATTCGATAAGTGAGCCGGCTGCAACGCGGGCAGCCGTTTGTGTGGTAGCATCGTTGAAGTAGGTGTCCGAATCGATTCCGATTCCACCACATGGCAACTAAAAGCATTTGTTAGGGCAGCAGAAACTGTGTCGGCAACCACGGGCGTGGATCAAATTCTTCATTAAATCTAAGGATCATGCGGCGAATGATGCCTTGAATTTCGGTTATGAAATAATCCGAAACATAAGCGAAAAAAGCGCCTTGAAGGATCCGGTTATTCAATTTCTGAGTAGAATATATCTAGTACATTACCTGGACAAAACTTTTCAGTGGTAGCTGAGAGGCCTCCATTTTCAGACAAGCCGTCGGCGACACCGCGAAAAACGTCACATAGGTTGGCGAATGAACCATCCGAAGTTGTTCGAGTGAAGCCTTCTTTGCGGCTATTCGCTCGCACCTAAAACTAAATACTAGTAATGATATAATAATAATATTGGGTTGTCCCATAATTCCTGTCCGAATTTCGACACTTTCTTCTCATCGAGTTTTATCTTCCTCAAAAACCAATTGATCAAAAATATAACCATTATCATAATCACCGATATGCATCCATTCACCAGGGAACCTTTGGATGCTTTCCTCCTAGAATGGGTGAAGCTATGAGCTGAAGAATTCAGCAAGGTCGTTTTTGGAGTGGTTGTATTAGTGACTTTTTTCTCTCGCCGCTGCTGCCTCAAGGCACTGTGAAAGGGATAGCCCGATGGAGTGATGCCAGGGCTATACGATGGACATGGTATCGTGGTCCAGCCAGTTTCCCTCAGAACGTAGCGAGTTATCTTTGCAATGTGAGGTCGGGCGTCTATTCGGAGAAAGGGGATTTTGGGACGTTTAGGACGGTTTCTCTCCCACTACTGCGGCCAACCCGGGAGCTGTTCCACGATGGCATTCGCAATACTTGTCCGCATATAGCAAAACGACTGTGAAAACGGAAGACCCACTCAATCTAACAAATCAAAAGCAATATTCTCTGACCACGGAGTTTGGGCTTTTGTTGAGCTGGTGAGCCCTGGCTGCGAGGTAGCCATCAGGCGTGCTGCGTGTTGTTGTCGTAGTGAACTCATGACTCATCCCCACTAGTGACCAATTAGGGAACGCTCTGCTTTGAGGTCACAGAATGAAATTCCCCCAGAGGGTCAGACCTGCTTCTCGGTCATGGCTGGTCGGTGCATATGGTTTCCATCAAGTCTTCATTCTGCTGCTGCCCACTTCCATCCTGATGGCGTGTGCTGGTGCATCGGCTGCGCCCAGGTGTCTGCTACAATACCCTGGTAGTAGCGTCCGTGTGCACTTCCAAGCCGTGGCGCAAGGGGTCCTCATCGAAAGTGAGTGGAGGCCCAGGATGAGGCTGATTTTCACAGCTCGTATTGTCTTTGCCATTGCGACCGAACCTCTAGCTCAGTGACCGATCAGTAGCAGAGACTGAGCCAAACACAGCGCTGATCTTCTCTAGTGTCCTCCTTGCAACAGCGTCTATTTGAGGATCATAAAGCATAATCGTTCGTTATTGTCATTGATCTATTTCGACTTCTACTCAGTTATTCCGATGCGGGTTTGACCTTCCAAAACGTCCTGGCTAACGGTCTAGATGCACTCTTTGACATACCAACATATTTCGCAATGACACTAATTCGACTTGAAGAAATTTGAATTTGATCAAAAATCGGACAGGAATTATGGGACAACACATTATATCAGTCAGTCATAATTAGTCAAAAATACGCAACGGTGAAACTCCACTTCGGGGGGGGGGGGGCACTTTATTTTTTCTCACATTCCTGAAATCCCGAGAGAGAACAAAGTGTAGAGCAGTTCATGGGAAAGTGAAACAAGAGTGCCATATAACAGCACAATACAACTCAATCAGGATACTAACACCTTCTTCAGGAAAACAGAAGACTTCAAAATGCGAGTGCGAACTCTGCCCACAGATAGGTGCACGGCGTATACCCGAGGCGTTTTCCCGTAAAAACGCCTCCTCTGTCAGCGGCCGTAAGCAGACAAACTTTCTGAAGAGAGTTTTCGATGCTTTATATAAAATACCAGATTAGTCCCCCGTCAACCGCCGGGACCTTCCTTTCCTGCGCAAGCTTTCTATCCTCCGCTATGGTCCCTTCCTCCTGTGACACCAACACCTCCTGGAAGTGACGCGTATGCAACACAATGGTGTTTCATACAGTAGAAGGGACACAATCATGATATGACGGTAGATTTTTCGCTTCCCTTCCTCATCCTCCCTTCCTCTCTCCACTGCCCTCCAGCTGCCACTGCAGCACCATGTGGAATGAACGGAAGTGTGCTAAGCAGGTGTTTATATAGCCCTAAGAGTGTTATCACAACTATCCTGCTACAAAACATTGATATCTCAAATCCTGTAAGCTACCCGATTTGTTAGCGGTTTGTTTATCCCATGAGCTTCCTTCTCACTCACTTCATTTTGCGGACGGACACACATACATACATACATACATACATACACAGC
>MU868754.1:9786-50840 GCA_036418205.1 Ostertagia ostertagi | reverse complement strand
TTTCGCTTAGCTCTGTTGCCGAAATGAACAAGAGGGTTAAACCCGCCTTCAATCAAACGGGATCCTTGTCGTGAGTTTAGCTATCACGCACCGCTGCGCTCTTTTGCTCTATAACCCCGTTCAGAGAATCGTTTTGAAAGAGGAGCTCAGTGGCAATGTCAGATCTGCACATTATGTTCACATCGTAGTTTGTGCACGATCGATCCCTATAACTTTTTGTACCTGTATCGTTAGGTTTTAGATAACAGTGTCGAATTGCAGTGTGTTTCTCATGAATAATGAATAATATTCGCTCATAGCTTACACTCTCTACAGCGCGGTCAACAATTTGTCGGCCGGAATTGCTACTTTCACACCAGGGTGACACTGTGGATTGAGTTCGAGCTAGAAAATTGTCCACTAAAAGCATCGTATTGCCCAAGTGGCACTATCCGCAATTTATGGTTTCCTCTTCTGGAGTGCACGGCGTGGCTTCGAACTTTATATCACGTAGTTACCTTAGTTCCTGTATACTGTAGAAGAACCAAAGTGTGACTGGTCGCATTCCGCGGTGTGAATGAAACGAAGCATAAGACGTTCCACCTTCTTGAAACGCAAAATTCGGTCAGTATCTAACCGATTTTCATTTCGGAAAAATCGATCAACACCCCCAATTGTTCCTTGAGTGGACTCCAGTTCGGGGGTCCCATTGCTGTCTTATCCGTTGTACTAGAGAGCAGTTCTTTGGGCTTTTCTAACACTACGCGATAAGATTAATGAGTGAACGACTCATTTCGAGCGTACTTTTGATAAGGACCGGTGATGTCCTACATTCCACACTACCTGCCATCCACTTTTCTGCACAGATGATCCACCCTGGACTCCTGCATCCTTTAGCCTTTGCGGAGGTGTCCTTTCTCCTGGTCCAGGACGTTCCTCGGGTCATGGCGGGCGGAAACGTGAAACGTTTCAGGGATATTCACCCATTACACAATATTTATCAGAAGTCTACTTTAAATGAGTCGATTACGTGTCGTGAGGCCTCTAATCCTTATCTTGAGTATGTTAACATACTCAAGATAAGGATCAGAGGGCTGTCGATACGCAATCGACTCAATTGAAGTAGACTTCTGATAAATATTGGTGTAATGGGTGAATAACCCTGAAACGTTTCACGTTTCCGCCCGCCATGACCCGAGGGAACGGTCCTGGACCAGGAGAAAGGACACCTCCGCAATGGGCTAAAGGATGCAGGAGCTCCAGGGTGGATCATCTGTGCAGAAAAGTGGATGGGCAGGTAGTGTGGAATGTAGGACATCCACCGGTCCTTATCAAAAGTACGCTCGAAATGAGTCGTTCACTCATTATCTTATCCGTAGTGTTAGAAAGCCCAAAGAACTGCTCTCTAGTACTACGGATAAGACAGCAATGGGGGACCCCCCCCCGAACTGGAGTTTCACTCAAGGAACCAATTGGGGGTGTTGATCGATTTTTCCGAAATGAAAATCGTTAGATACTGACCGAAATTCTTGCGTTTCAAGAAGGTGGAACGTCTTATGCTTCGGTTTCATTTCACACCGCGGAAATGCGAACCAGTCACACTTCTGGTTCTTCTACAGGTATAAGAGAACTAAGGTCAACTAGACGTGATATAAAAGTTCGAAGCCACGCCGTGCACTCCAGAAGAGGAAACCATAAATTGCGATAGTGCACTTGTGCAATACGATGCTTTTAGTGGACAATTTCTAGCTCGAACTCAATCCACAGTGTCACCCTGGTGTGAAGTTAGAATGTCCGGCCGACAAATGTGTGACCTGCTGTAGAGAGTGTAAAGCTATGAGCGAATATTATTCATTATTCATGAGAAACACAACTGAAATTCGACACTGTTATCTAAAACCTAACGATACAGGTACAAAAGTTATAGGGATCGATCCGTGCACAAACTACGATGTGAACATAATGTGCAGATCTGACATTGCACTGAGCTCCTCTTTCAAAACGATTCTCTGAACGGGGTTATAGAGCAAAAGAGCGCAGCGGTGCGTGATAGTCTAAACTCACAGACAAGGGATCCTCGGTTTGATTGAAGGGCGGGTTTACCCTCTTGTTCATTTCGGCAACAGAGCTAAAGAGACTTTAGACGTCGATTCTTCGTGAACGCTTGTCTTAAATTGCCTTTGTGAAAAGATTGCGAGCGTTTTCTGAAAAAATTTAGAAGCACGCCCCATGACAAAATGGCGCGGTTCTTGCACACAACAATCGAAGCCTTCGTTCGAAGTGAGCCTGCAGTATGGAAAAAAGGAGAGAATTTGCCAAAAGAATCCAGTTAACAGCTTGCTGACTCTCGTGCTAGTGCCATGAGAAACTGAGTAAGGAGGAGAGAGGATAGGCGAAGAAGCAGAACAGATGAGAGCCACATACGAAGAGACATAAAGGCGGTTGAAGCGATACTTGCAAGGAACTGCCGTCACTGTGCGCACAATAGCCCTATAAAAAAAGAGGACATCTGCAACCTGTGTGGTCGGCTCTGTCTTGCTCTCCAAAAGAAAGAAAAACACTCTAAACTCATCCTGGTTATGCCTTTCAAGGACCTTATCAATTTCTGTGTTTAATGCGTTACTTATACCTGGCTGCCCAATATTTACCTTGTAGCGTTCACTTATTATTTAAAAAAATTATCTAGTTTCCGATCGCACCAAATCAATTACTCAGCTATTTCATATAGCACACTTCCACCAGGATGAACCTTTTCCACAAATATTCAATCAGGTGAAGTGGATGAAACTTGAATATTCCACCGCTGTTTGAAGAAATAAAGCTCAAATTTATTCTTGTATTCGTTTACTCAAACGAATGGAATCTGAATTTATCCTGTCTGTTCTAGAAATTGAAACCTCAGCAGGCTTTTGCAGAAGTGGAAATCGTTTCTAATTCGCTCCACCACGTGTTTTGAAAGTACCTTCATCACTGGTAATAAATAATCGGTGGAGTTGACAGGAAGTCCGTTGCCCTCTTACGTTCTCACGAAAGAACCAAATCGGAATCGCTAATCACAAATTGCCGAACAAAAACGAAACGGTTGTGGTTCCCACGAGAAAGAGCTCACCTCTGCACAAGTCCTCGCTCAAGCAGTCGGGCCCAGATGCTCTGCACACGTCCACCATGTTCCACATGCGAACTGCTTTCACCACAAACGCATTCATGTCGGGCCATGCTGGAGTCATAAGCGAGGCCGGTCGCCCTGCCGCTCGGAAGCTCGCCTAATCCAAGAGACGTTGGCATTTGGCCGAGTACTGATTGCGTGCTTAGCGGATCGTCATCTTCGGGTTCCTCGCTGAAATACCACAGGAGATGCATGGCTTTTGTATATTTAAGTTATAACAACAGTCATACGAACCGCACAAGACTCTTCCTCCGAAGCACTAGTTCCCTGAGTTGTTGTTTGAGCAGCGAGGGATATCCACCAACAGGCACCTGCTGCGAAAGTGCACCAAGTGCAGCAACGCCTGGGGCGAGTCTACTTCGATCCGATATGTCTTCCTCTAACAGACCACCACCGAGACCCAGCTGGGTTTTCAACAGGCTTGGCAGACTAAGGAATGGCGTCAACTGAGCCGCTGCCATCAACGAAGCCATATCTAAGAAGAACTGTGGTATGCAAACAGCAGGTGTTGTACACATATGGATCCAAAGTCCGGAATGCTCACCAATAGGCAGTTGAGGAGGCTGCGCAAGAGTTGGGGCGGCAAGATTTGGCAAGCTCGGAGAGGGCATGATCAGATGAGGTGGAAATGCGCTGGCAGCAGCATTCGACAACAGAGCGTCCATAGCCAAAGTCCCGCCACCGGTTGAACCACCGTTACCGGACGTTTCGCTGTCGCTTCTGGAAACAGACCCAATAGAAATGACCCATGTAATCAATTGAATTGAAATTATACATATGCACGAGACGATCAGCAATGTACTTACCGTTTCAGTTGAGGATGTGTAAAACTGAAACTGTTCTGGTTTTGGACAGGGCTTGAGCCCTTGCTGAGGAGTTTTGCTCGGATCCGCATTTTTAGGTTCGGTTCGCTGTTCACTTTTCGCAGTTGGTATTCTCCAGATGGCTGACAGCTAACTGCCTGGACGCTATGTAATGACGCTGGTACTCGATACGGCTCAAAGTGAGGTGATGACACATTTATCTGGAAAAAAGGATGTCGCATTTGAGAATAAACCTGACGAGGATAGTTATGTTCGCATATTATGTTCCCAAAGATTGCACGTCTACAACTGATCATCCTTTCTGGTATCCTCCCATAATGAGAAGCTCATAAGTAATATTCCCTTTTTCCTCAGGGGAAGGAGCAGGAAGGTGCAGAGATGAATTAGAGGCCGAAGAAGGCGAAATATTTGGATATCCCACAAAGCGAGGGATCCACTGAAGGAGCGGTTTGAAGAGCGTTTTGTTGGTAAGAATGTGCTCGTAGCGGCCTAATGTGGCGGTGAATTCCCAATGTGGCTGTAGGCGTCTGCCGATTGGCACTTAAACCAGTGGACCCTCGCCGTGGGAATCGGGCCGTTTTAGCAAAAATGCAAAGCTGAGCGGTCATGTACGATATCTGCACGGATCAGACTCGCCCTCACGCGAAAATCAACGGGGAAAACGAGAGCCCGTCTTATGGGTTCTAATCCGTCTCCTCGTTTCTTCTTCACTGCTGCTCCTCTTAGTCGCTTTCTTGTACCTTTAGAGATGTTCAATTCATCGTACCATCTACCTTTAAGTACAACAGTAATAAGTGCTGCAAATGTGAAATTTGCAGACCTTTGCCGTAAGGGAATCACCCGAACACTGTTACACCTAAAAAAGGGGTGCTAACTTAGTTGGGGAGACCACGCGGAGGCGCGACGCTGTTCGTTTGCTCCTTCAGGGCTTAGTCCTCGATGGCGCGTATATCGAAACTGTCACGTGGATGGCGAAATAGTAATTGCCAGTGGGACTAAGTCCTCGGACGAGCAGACGAACAGAGTGCCGCGCCGTCGCGTGGTCCCCCCCCCCCCCGACTAAGTTAGCACCGAAAAAGGCTCATTAAATAATTCGTCTTTTGCCAAAAACGGATGTGACGGCGAGGAATAAGCCAAGTTTCATTAGTTCAATCGACTCAATGTTACCTGAGGACTCATCGGAGCATGCTGTTGAGGAGGCGTACCGGCAAGGTTCGTCTGACTTCCCTCACGATTTCGCTGTGCAATCATATTCTTCAATCGGTCCTTCGTATGCTGCGAAATGGTCGTCGATGATGAATTCGTGGACGCATTACGGTGTTCGCTGCAACGGTTTTCGTTTGACGAAAACAACGATTATTGAAACAAATGAAGGAGAAAGTTAGAAGACCGCAATGACAGCAAAACGGAACCGTACAATTCAAAGCAATTCGAATACCTTCGAATACGCTGTGAAGCAGGTGCATCGCGGGATGTTGTTGGTGACTGACTGGAACCCAACAGACTTCCAACAGATGAAGTCAGCACAAGCGGCGCTACTTAAATAGAACAGTTTTCAAACACTTCTCACATTACAACTTCCCAACAGAACACTAATGCAGACGTAGAGCTGTACCAGTTAAGAATACAAATGAATGAATGCAAGAAAGATCTGTTTTCCTATAGAATAAAGTGCCGCAATACTTCCTACTGAGAACAGGGACTCACTAGTCGCATCACAAAGCCCTTCATCCATCCGCTCGGGAGCCGTCTGGGCGCTACTGGCAGCGACTGCGGCAGCTTGTTGTTGCGCCTGTTGTTGCGCTTGTTGTTGCAATGCTTGGTAATATTGCTGGAGATGTTGCACATTTAGCGCCTGTTGAGCGCGCTCGAAATGTGCCATCAAGTCCATTTGTTTTTGCTTGAAGACCTTAAATAGACGACATTCACTATTAGTAGTATTTTCTATCAACGTATTCATGAACAAAAAGAAGATGCCAGACAAGTGTGGAGAGACGAGGTTAGCTCTTCGTGAATACAGAGCAAATGAGAAATTCTTTGAGAATGGATTCAACTTCGAAAAGAGACGAATGGATGATACCACTTCAATAGCTAACATTCAGGCTTTTTGTACCGATTATTACTTGTTGCGGTCCTACCACAAAAGTATTAATACCGTTAGGTCTTGTGAACTGCGAACTGCTGCAAAATTAAGCTTCCAACGAAATTAAGATGTATGCCCTTCCTCCAGCCCTGTTTGCGCTAACATGAAAAAATGCCACAATTCCGTTTAGTATCGAGTTAGGTCACTTCCAACTCAACATGTATGAACTTGCACATGGCTGCCTGTCTATGCAGGGCGCGCCATAAATGTGATAACAAGGAAATTGTGGCGCAGAAAGCGCAATTCGATCTGAAACGCAATGTAACTGTAAACATTTACTTTACAACGAAATAACTGCAAGAGTGTTTGATGTGTTGTTTCCGGCCCAATTACAGCTCCAGGTCCAATGAGTAAAATAGTTCAGAAACAAAAAGAAAAGAAACAAGAAACACGGTTAGAAAAATCTGGTCATCCTCGTCAGCTTAATAACTGAAAATGGAAAGCATAGGTGTATTCTTAGGTTGTTTTCTACCGAATCCAAGTTGTTATCTACATTAAGCAGATCAACCAATCGCCCATGAAAAGCTTACAAGCTGCCTGCAGCCGTCCAAGCGTTCCCAAAGCTTCTACGAAATGTAATTCGTGCCGGAGGCAACTAAATCTATACAATCTTGCAATTATTTCGTAGTTATGGTGCTAAGTAAATATTTATAGAGTGAACTTACGTAAATGTTCATCACGTTTTAGTTCAAATTGCGATTTATGTGCCATGATCACCTTGCTACCATATTTACCCAGTTGTATTTCTATGAAATTACTCTTCCTTCATTTTTTTTTGAGTGAATTAATTATCTTCAAAGAGACAGTTGAAGCTGTACCGCAGACTTACAACGTTCTCTTCAATAAAATAAAAGCGCTGATTTTCACCCGGTACCATCTGATTAAATCGAAATGCTCAATAAATTTCTTTTCTGCCACTGAAACACATCATTGCTCAGACTTTCTAAGACAAACCAAGTTTGCAGCAATTCAGTTTCAACACTTGGTTAAGCGAGAAAATTCCTCTAAGTAGTCCAATAATATTTCTGGCAAGCTTATAAACAGAAAACCGACTAGATAACGAGGGGTTGTTACAACAGAAATAAAGTTTAAACAAAACGTAATGAACGCGACAGCTGTTTATACGGAACCTCTCAGTAGAAATAGCATCCGCTGTCCAATCAAAAAAAAACCCAAGAATTAAGCTATGACGCCATAGAAGAGCTTAGCGATGAGTTATCATGACGATGTTCTAAATTAGTAACAGGCATCTGAAGGGAAACGTTTCAAATGAAAGAATCACATTGTGAAAATTTCCCAGAAACCCTTAATAAAATATCTATGAATTGATGTCCAAAAAACGTTACTATGCCCATTACGCACTCAGCAGGGATTGAGATGAATTTTGTCCATTTAGAAAATCTGTGTGGACTTCTAAAAATGCTGATTTACGTCATTCGTCCACTAAAAAGCCATGCTTCGTCACGCTGAAACTTGTTTGTAAACTCCAGCAGGAGACGTCATCAAATATCATAGCACGTCATGCCCAAAATAACCCTACTGAGCTGATTGTCATTCTCGCCTGTGTGCTGGAGCGAGCACCAGTTTATCCAAAGGCTCTGTATTAGTAGGTCCTATATTCTGCCGTCGACTTCATTATCCCCATTCTCTAAGCATCATTGCTTCTGACGCTTATAGGCGAACAATAAGTGAGTACTCCTGTGGTACAGTATGAATTAGACGAAATCGTACCACTTCTCGAGGTTATTCGTTTCGTCATTTTAGTATAGTTATCGATATCCGAAGTCTCCTTGTTCGGTATCGATTGGCTTTTTTTCTGGCCTGCGACACTTCCAGTGGAAGTGGTATATCATTTCGAAGCGTACCTCACTTCATTGTTCGATAGAAATTATAGGTACGGCTCTCAACACGCAATATGATTAACGAAGCACCCGTTCTTTCCCGCAAAATTCAGGAAGGGCTGATGAAGGAGACGCGACTCGAGCTTGAAACTTCCCCACAGTCGGATATCTGCTGTCTGCCGATAAACTTATCAAGGATGAAGCAATACCACTGCACATTCGCACAATCTTGGCTTTCCTGTTGTATGGTAAGAAAGAGTTGAAAGTATTTACTTCCGGGAGGAAACTGTGGTGTCCACTCGCAACGATGTTATGTCTAAGGAATTTAAGGCTTTGAAAGATGAAAACCAGTTCTTCGAAAATCACTTGAAATTTTAAAGCATCTTCACACGATCACAATATTCCGATTGATGTCCGACAATGACTAAGTTTAATGATAACGTTGATCGACTTTCATCTTGTGAGCAAGTAGAGCGTAAAAGATCGATAGTAGTTATAGGTGGGCCTAAAAATCGAGCCGTAGGAGTTATGATAGGGTGACTCATATTCGTGACTATGTTCAGCAATTGCTAGATTATCTTTCTATAGATTGTGCTCCAATATCAGTATACCGTATGGAGCGTTTCAGCCCAAGCATGATAGACTTTTGGAAATTCTTTTTACGAGTTCTTTTTTTACCAATCTAGTGTTGAGGCGATTGTTGCGGAGCCTCAACTAAATACTTTCCGCTCCGTAAGTAGGTCTTTATGAGGCCTTCCCTTTTCCTGAGGGGTGAGGGAACCGATTCGTATCGAAACGAAGGCTCATCCCAACAAAAGTCTGCGATAAAACGATCCATGTCATTAGTAAGGCTTCTACTCTGGCGGAACAAGGTAGCACGTTGCCCCACGATTCTGTCAACATTGAAGCTGGTGTGTTGTCACCCATCCTTCTCAAAACATTCCCCTTCAAACTACCATCTTTAGTCATTGCAGGGAAGTGGAATAAGTTGCTTTCTGTTGCGGATGATTTCAAATTGTATCATCCAGTGTTTATGAACTGGACATTGAATTATTACAGGATGCCGTTAATGATGTTAGCAACTGTGCCGCACAATGGAAGTTGCCTATATTTATGAAAATGATGTAAGATTCTGCATTTAGGAGAAGCTGTTGTTGCCTCATCCTATCCGATGGGGTCTGATTAGAAACTGTCAATGAAATAACACCCTGGTTTTCATATTCGAAGTGATCTTAGTTTTGATGATCATTGCTCGAAGGTCGCTGCTAAAGCCATGTCACTGATATTCAACTTATTCAGAGCGCTCCCAACTAAGGAATCCCTGGTGCTTCTCACGGCTTTCAAAGCACCCATTAGGCCGTTGTTAGTATGTGGCACAGTGGTGTTAGACCCACATAAAGTAAAATGTTAGCAATAGTCAAACATTCAAGCGTTAGAAAAAGCTCAAATAGTTCTGCGAGGACTTTCGTCAGAGCAGTTGGGTCTGCTAGAGCAAATACCCACTAGCACGGTGCGCAATGTAACCTAAATCTTGAGACTAGCCTTCAGAAGGATTGAATCTCACTTAACAACGAATTTTAGGAATTTCCACGGCTACCCTCAAGAACAAGTGCATCAGCTTTTTATCAGTCAAAGAGTCAAGAAGAAGGGGTAACCCCATTGGAACATCCGTTCGACGAGCTAAACATAATATCAGGCATCACTTTCTTATGAACAAAACTTGTACCGTGTTTGACAGGCTGCTTGGATCAGAAAGTCACGGGTAAACTAGGTTTATGAAAACGGCACAGTAAACTAAACTAGGTTTACGAGAAACTCTCAATTAAAGTCACAGGAGTCTAACATCGCTGAAGAAAAATTTTGCCCAAGCGATTTTGAGTAGACGAAAATTGTTTCCTAGTTCTTTTGTGTTGAAAGCAGTGACCACGAGGGTGTTGCGGTTTTTATGACGTCATTGAGCGTCTCAGGTGGACTAGACCCCTCTGCCGCTGGAAGGTATGGTTAGGACTGCAACTTAACGCCACTTCACTAATAAGTCCAGTGACATCAAATCGCAACCATCCTGTGATGAACATTAACAAACAGTCAGTGCACCAGTTATTAGGATGGAAAAAATGGAAAAAAAATGGAAAAAAGGGAAGTAGCCAGTTTACAAATCACAAATACGGCCCGTCCAATCGGCGGTTGACTCTACTCATCACTCCAGTTCAATACAATTCCAAAAATTTCGTAATGCTCACAAAATCAGATCATGAGATAGTAAGAAATAGCCTATGCAAAAAGGAAGCAATACGTTCCCAGAAGCTAAAAATGGAAAAACATATCGCTTTGAAACTCTACCCTAGACACAGCGAGCAAACAGGCCGCGGCTATTCTGAGCTGCGTTCTCTCCTTAATACGCGTACGAATTTCGTCAATTCCCTCATTTCGAATGCGAAATTTAAGATGATTAGCGAGAACATGTAAAAACACGAATACTCATTCAATATGCTCCCATGCTTACTGCTGCTTACCTAGAAGCACTAATTAAAGCTGATTCAGACGAAAGAGGAACAGAAAGAAAACCGAACAAGGCACTTAATAATGCATTATATCAGAATAGTAAACATTTAGTTACCCATTGCTCCGTCCGACCTATTCATGACCAAACGCTATTAAAGTGGCAGGAAAACATTCCTGTGCAAAAATGACTTCATACAAAAGATAAAGACATTGGGACAAAAAAGGAGTCTATTGGGTGCCTCAAAATGAGCCGAGATACTCAGTGAAAACCCCAATAGCAGAAAGCAGTTAAGAAGTTATGGTTCCTTACTCCATAACGATTAACAAAAACTTTTAAACATGCCAAGGAACTTTTGAAACAAGACGCAACTCTAAAATGGGGTATCGTCAAAAATTTGAAAAATAAAGGGCCAACAGTATGGTCGAAACAACCAGAATTAGGTGAGCCTGGCTTCCAAATCAACCCCACAACATGAGAGGAACAAGTCTCATGTTTTATTGAAACCTTAATGTGGACTGTATAACTACTATAACCAAAATTATCATAACTTAGAATGACCTCCACCTCCCCCTTAATATGAGGGAAGCGGTGCTGAACAAAAGCTAGTAAAGCAGAGCTAACAATAAGGAGTTTTTTTTTAATTTCTCCTTTCTCTTGCACTAGCTACAGAGCTGATTATGGGTTGGACCATCAGACTCACCTGCTCAGACTCGCGAATTCCTCAGGCTTGCAAGAAAATTTCAACCCTTCGGCTGCAATGGCACCCACCGGTGGGTGCCACTACGTGCGCCGCGCGGGACAACGGAACCAATGGTGGGTGCCACCACCTTATCCCTATCGCGTCCCTCGCGCTAATGATGAATGTCCGTAAGATCGGTCTAGACTTTAACGTGCCAGGAAAGCGGCCAAGAGGACGCCCGAAGCAACGATGGCTTGATACGCTGCATGAGGACTTGAAATTAGTTGGCCTTCACCCCGATCAGGCACATAATCGGGAAAAGTGGCGTCGTAATACCAGGAAAGCGGACCCCGCCACAGGGTGGGACAAACGCTAAAGAATAAGAGGAAGAGGAAGACACAGGAAAAACAGTGACAGAAGCTGGGTGACACAAGAAATCGCTTATGGAACTGAACGTATTCAATTGTTAGACATGTAGAAAAACTTCTCAATAGAATCTTTTCATATCCGCATGGGAAACGAAGGATAACCAAGCAAGTCGATTAAAGTGACAAGTACTGAACAAATGAAAAGACCACACAAATTACACACATTTGTTGTAACTACAAATAGATAAACAGAAATAGAAACGAAGAATGTCTGAATTCCACACTTTCACACGTCGACACTATTACACAAATCGCTTGTCTACAACGAATCTCAATGAAACAATGGGGGATGTGCTGTTCTCTGAAAACCATTTATAACGTCAGAACCGCATAGCATAGTTGATAGGCATAGCAACGGAGAGTCGTGTTCTTGATAAGGGTTTGTAAACCTATTAGGGTGTCCCATAATGAATTACTTCAAATTTGTTGTTGTAGAAATCGGTAGAAGACCGTTGAAGGTTGGAACATGTTTCGCGAGGTAGCACCATCATTAACCTAAGCAAGCGCTAGCCAGCCTATTCGGACGCCGCCTATTACTTCAATTTTTCCAGTTTATTCTTGATCTTCCTTCCTCATTACTTGCGAATAAAATCCTTCAAAAGCAAAGCAACATAGGAGATCAAGCAGAGACAGACGAGGGCACGCTTCTTCAATCCACGGTGCAGCAATGGTTCACTTTATTATGGGATCGGCCTCTTTGCTAGAAGATGGTCCACACAGTTCTTTCACGATTCTTAGTCTCGGTGCTCTATCCGGCGCCATTAAAAGGAATTTGGACGAAGTACCGTTGCTTATCAGAGGGCTTCCGATCTGTTAAGGTGACCCTTATACGACATTTTCCCGAAGTAGTAAAGACAAGAAATGAATTTGTATTACAATGCTCTGAATGCGAATCAACTCCAAACGCTCTGACATTGTCATGCTCCTTCTGGTATTCCCACAACTCCTCTGATTGATAATACAGCGTATTCACCTACAGTACATCATAATATCGAAGTTCGAGAAAGTGAATTCATAGGTTCGTGAGTACTCCGTTGCAATGGTCTGGAATTAAGTAGCGAGCGTTAACTAAAATAAATGATATAGAACAATAAGCCTTCTTTCTGTTGATCGCTTATATATGGCCGGTAGTATCGGAGGAGTGTGAGGTGAAGCGCCGAGGCTAAGCCTCACATGTTGTTCGTGCGTTTCCATGGGATTTTTATTTTTCACAAATTTCATAGAAGAATTTGAATTTTGTCAGTTTGCTCCCTTAAACCACCTGGACATCAATTTCGCAAACAGTTCGGAATAAAGTCGTACAAAATATTATTCAGTGCCACGTGGTAACCCGCAGAACGGGAACTTTTACTTGGTGATAAATTATAACCTTTAGAATACCTCTGAAGTAACTTGACGACGTCGACGACCAATGTCTTTATTTTCGATCAAAATACTCCAAAGGCTATCTCAATAACTTATTACCCACGGAAGTTATCACTTTTTCCTTCATGTTCGTAAGTTCTCATGCAATGAATGCCCTTTGCAATCTACAGATAATTTTTAAGCAAATACAAGCAATAGTATCCATTTCAATAAATAAATACAAACCATAAATATTCAAAGAAAGCAGATGACTGTAGTGATATTCGTAGTAACACGCTGCCGTTGAGTCTAAGACAGCAATATCCGCAAACATCTGCTTAACTTTTAATACCTATATAAACTCGGACAAAACATAGTATTTTTATAGAACACATTGCCCGATGATTACAAAAGAAAAGAAAAATTGTATGGAAAATTGTTTTTCAAGGTAAATAACGAAAATGAGCATATGGCGGTGCTCACTCACAGATTCACTTCATAAGGAATTAGCTTCATCACAAACCTAATCTCAACATCAAAAATGAAGTGGGAAACGGTATTATATGTACTCAGGCACAGAAAGTATTTAAAAAAAGTTTAGAAAAAAGTTAGAAATCTAAAACTGTATCTCTCTAGCAATATTTCGATACGGAGCATTTTCTTTGTTTCCTTGTGCACTCGATAAGTTAATTTAGCAGATTTCTGAATGAACTACTTCTGGTCTTATGATCACACGACTAGTCCCCCCCCCCTCCATCCACCCCCCACACCGAATGAATAACGCTACCAGTGCTTTTCTCAACAAGTTTTTAGACTCATACTGTGGTAGTGAAAATTAATTTAACATATTGCGACAACACATTGTGAATGTGTCTGGCATCTTTTTTCAAATTTTTTTCCGAAATTGTCCGTACCGTTTTAATAATTCCGGTGAACTGTTAACAGGCATCGCCCTTTAAAATGAATGCTACATGAATCGGGAAAACCGATTAATGTGCATGTGCGCCATGATGTCGCCAGTGTGGTAAAGGCTCCACGATGATTGTTGAGAAACTTAAATATCTTTCGAATGTTTGGATTTATTTCAAGCCAGCTTACAGAAGTCTCGAAAACTTCTGGTCTGGATGGATGAGAAAAAATACTAATTCGAGCGAGATACAAAGTACTATAAAATTTCAGAGGAAACGTTTTCAGTTTTGCGTAAATTATCAAAAAGTTGAGAACTTTGTAACCGAAGAAAAAATTCACAATCAAAACTATTTTAAAGAGGACATGGACGAAAAAAGAATCCACTGGAATCCTATGCAATCGAAAGCGCTCCAGAACGCACGAAGGGAAGGTGTGTAAGGCCTGCGACGCTGTACGCCAGCGAACGCTGGCCCTAAATAAGAACCACAAGAGGCGCCTTCAGTCCGTAGAAATGAAAATACTATGGTAGGCCTGCGGCTGAACGCGTCTGGACAAGGTTCGGAACAAGAATATCGAAGCGGCCATTAAAATTTCCCAATCCAGTTCAACGAGCAAGAAGAGCGCCTCCGATGGTATGCGCTAAGGAGGCCACAATCACTCGATAAAGAAAGCGATGGACTTCGAAGGAGGCAAGCGGCTACGAGGAGCCCCGAAAAAGAGTCGAGAGAAGTCATTAAGAAGGACCTCACCGAAGTCAGGGCCACGGCAGAAGATATTCTGAATAGAACAATATGGCGACAGCTGAGAAACAGCGAACCATGAGCTCTACCTTCAGTCATAATGTAAGACAAGTGTGCGTAACCTGTGTTGTCCTTGACTCTTTATACTAGGTCAGCTACAATATAGTTTTGTATGCGAAACAGTAAGAAATTATATTCTTGAAAATTTAGAATTGAAAACAAATTACGATAACAACGAGTCATGGTCAGTCAAAGCCCTCTACGTTCGTAGACGTGCTATGGGCGTTACCGTCCTAAAATATATTTATGCCTAATCCACAAAATCAAAATTAAATCTCGAAAACCAGTCTAAAATAACAATAGAACAACTTTGTTGGCATCGCAACGCGACTTTAAAATCAAAATCTCGTTTTTGGCTTTGCTGATGACTTCCTATGGTATACTCGGTTAGCACGTCATCCGTCACAACTGTTCAAAACTACATAGTCTCAATTTTGCTTAAGGAGGATTTTGGAAAAAAGCGAGCAAAGCAAATACAAAATCAAGTGAAAAGTAAAAAAATTCAATAGAACAAATATTCCGACTCTCCGAAATTCAACTAAGTGCGGAAGAACGACTAGCTTATGACCAAGGTCAATTTTTCAACCTTCAAACCGAGAAAAGTAATACCCGTGCCATTCGGAATCCAGATTTGTAGTTTGCTGCCCCACACTCCTCGTAGGCACCTTGTCTCTTCTTCATCATTAATGCTGCTTCATCCTAATTCCAGAATTGCTTCCTCTTTAAACCATCTAGTAGCAGGATCGCAAACCACAAATTACGAACCTCCAGCGCTGCTCTGCTCTTAATGTCAGTGCACGCCAAATTCGATGTAGGCCCTGTTCCTACATCCCGTGTTCGAAGCTAGGCCCTGTTCCTGCATCCCGTGTTCGAAGCTAGCTACCCTGATGGATCTTCCGGTCTCCGAAACTCCAGCAATAAAGCGTTGTAGGGAAGAAAGCAGCCCAGGGCTGCTGCTTTACATGCCTCAATTTGTAAAATATCTTTACCAACTTTCACCTGCCAATGTCAAGTAGGAGGCAAGAGATTTTATATTAGGTGATTTTGTAATTCAACTCCTATTGAGAATAATACACGAGTAGCAGCTAGTTCTCGGAACTCGCCGACCGTTCTGTTCAGAAACGCGTTACGTGCCTTTTCCACCACTTCGATGAGTATGCGGGGTGTCCCCCAACAGGCCCACCGCGCGGCGAAGCAAGAGACACAGACGCGGCAAAGGGACGAGTCGCATCGCATACTGTAGCGGTTAGGCGTCAGGTTAAAGAGAGTGTACCACACTACGTCTCATATCGCACAGCACGCGCCGCAACTCGTCTCTGCCGCATCTACGTCTCTTGCTTCGCCGCGCGGGGGCCTGTTGGGGGACACCCGAGTATGCGTACAATAGCGATAGTACTATACACGAACAGTATAGAGTATGTACTGTATACAAAGCTGGTTGAAATTCTACTAAGAAAAAAAATTCACCACAGAAAACAGATACTTGCTTGGGATGCTGACGTGACGATGGCGAGACAAAACACTGTGTGGGGAGGGAAACGCGCCGTCGTAGCGGTCGAGCGAAAGCATTGGCTCCCTCTAGGTGCACTCTCAAGTCGCGATAGTACCACCACCCCTGTGATTTGGGGTCTTGCCACCTCAATCGAGGACAGAATCACTCTAAAGATCTAGTCGATTCATTTCTTCGAAGGACAATGTGAATATTGATGTGTACAACAGTTATAGACTCATAGCACCCTCTAACAAGATGGTCCTTCAGGGCAAGCAACGCTTTTTCAAAACGGTTTTGCATATTGTAAAGACGCATGCAGGGAACACAAAACCGTGCTTCATTTCCGCTGAACGGTTTTACCGTGCAAAAAAGAAGCACAAGGTGGCTGAGAGAACAATCACGCAACGTTTACAGGTTAATCAATCCATACTTTGCAGTTCATGCTCCTCATACAGATAAACTCTCGATTATTCGCGAAGTGAACCGCGCGAGCCGATCCTACTAATAACACTAGGACTTATCGGTGAAGAGTGAAAAGTGGAATGACAAGTCCGGCGGAACGTTGAAAGTGCTGACAAAAATGTATTCATTCTACTGGCAGTTCGCTGGCAGGCATGGCTATTACGTAAGGACACTGGTTCTACACCGGTAAACAAACGGTACGCCGGCTTCAACGTGAAAAATTACGTTTCGATTCGAATAAACCCAACAATGGTGGTTGATAATAATCAGTCTCATGCCCACACTTAGACAACTACGACGTCAGTACGCCCCCTAAAATTACGTGCATCAACTGAAGATTCACTTATACTGCACCAAAACGGAACTTTTGAAAGGGAAAACATTTCATAAATTCCCGTCCAAGAACCCACAAACCACGCCATCATACACACAGACAACGATGAAAGCTGATGAAGCTGATATGAAAAATGAGGTTTGAGAAGAATGGAAGCGATATGTTGTTTATAGCACGGTCGCAGACTACCGTTTGTTTCCATCTGTGCCAGCGAAAAATAACCAATTATGCTTGAAGACATTTGCAAGTCATCTGTGCATACGTAAATGTCTGCTCCATGATTTCGAAACACCTTACATGTATTGAGTAGTCATTGCTATACCAAAAATCGACCAAATGATCCATCACAATATTAATATAAACAATTAATCACTATGTCATCATAAAAGTGCATTTCCAGAACGCTCCATTATACATACACAATAGTTTGACTATGAGGGATCGAGTTGTCGCCTGGACCTGTGCCCTTGGAAGCATGAGTTACGTACTCGTGAAGCTATATTTTACACACACAAAACATGTTCTAATAATAAGAGGTTCTTGGGACCGATTTCGAAAGCGACATTGATTTCAATGCATGCCGCAAGGACTGCAACAGTCCACATCGTCCACTCATCCTATTAGACTGATCCCAGATTATCCGCACCCTGTTTTGGCTAATTGCTTTTAATACGTTTTAGCTTTTTTGCCTGCGTGGGATCGGGCACGATTTTGCGAGCACCATTGCTTAACCTCACATTTGTGGGTTTTTTTTTATGGTAAACACCAACAACCTAGATGATACAAAATAATGCAAGGATATTCAATATGGTGAAGGTTCTCCCGAGGTAAGATGGTGAGTTCCGACAAAAAGGTTGTGTTGTGGCGTAAAAAGGCAAATTTTTGTTTCTTTTGCTAAAGTGTTCAAAATGATTTTAGACGTGGTTTGTCGCGCAATTATGTAGGAACGCGTCACATTTGCTGATTGACCACCGAGGAAAAAGATTGGGGTATGATCCTACATATCATTCGATCATGTTATCGCGTTTTTTTTTGGAAAAACCGATTAACCACTCTATCGGCTTCCTACTCGGCGCCCATCCAGTAAGGCAGGGATCATGATGCTTGGCATTAGCGGAGTCATTGGACAAAAATAAAACTACCGTAACCCTCTCGAAAATTAGCATCCTGATGCCTCACCTTACTGGATGAGCGCCCTTACTTCATCCAAGAAAAAGTGAGAACTGGTTTGTTGAGGGAGTAAGCAGCTGAGGCCGTATGCTGAACGTTGGGGAGGGGATGGGGTCCCCGACGGACTACTTCAACGGTCCTCAAAACCGCCTCAATTCGACGCTTGCCTCAGGACTAAGCCTTAAAGAAAGGACGGACCTGCGAGAGAGAGGAGGTCCGTCCTCTCTCCAAGACATAGTCCTAGGGTAAGCAAACCATCCTTTTTGGCGGAGCTGCTGGACCTAGCTGCACCACTTCGTCATCACTCTCCCACCGTACCAACCGAGTTCAAGTAGTCTGTCGACCTCGGGGATCCCATCTCCTCCTCAACATTCAGCTAGGCCCCAACAGAAACGCCAAAAGGGCGGCTTGCTTACCTCGTTGTTGAGCCCGGTTCCATGCAGTGACTTGCACAACGGCGCCTACTTTTACTTATGGTTTATTCGCATTATGCCCAATGCATCAGACATGTTTAGACAATGAGTGCATTAACTTTCCATGACGCACAAAAACTAATACTTTCGGAAATACGTATCCCAAATCCAAAACAGAAGTGCTCTACCATTAAGTACAAGGATTCGTTAGCCGACTTCAATGATTTCGCCTGAATGGATCCAAATTTTGCAACAAACATTTTGCAGAGATCACAGCTCTGTGTTTCATAGAAAATGAAACTACTCCAAGTAAGACCTATCAGGAAGGTAGTGCCCCGATTCAACACCTCAAAACGAGTGTAGATTGCGGCTCAGCAAGATTCTGTGGTTTAAAAAATTTTCCGGGCGCTAAAATTTAAAAGCTGCGGTGGAGAAAATGACACTACCATTATCAAATGAATGAGAAACACTGAAGAATTTTGCTGAAATTGTTGATGCTTTGCTGATCGCACACTAACAACTTAGCCCAGGGAAGGGGCAAAACGCCAGGGAGAACACACTTTGCTCACATACTCCCCCAGATTCCATTCCCCTCACCAACGGAGAAGGGACTTTATTCTTTCTCTCTACCTTCCTCACCTTGCTTAGTCCCAAGCACAATAATTTTCTCAGTCACTGCTCCTAAAATCCCCCCCCACTCCCTCCAACGACATGAGCGCCCTGACTGCTAAACAGCACAATGCTAGTTCCTCCTCATCTCTTCGTACTAATGTTTCCAAAATTCCTAACCATCACTGCTGTCGTCAAATCTCCGTGTGTGCTGAAACACAATTAGAGAACCTTGTGGATTTTATCTGTACATGCTTTGACGTGTATGTGCCAGCCCGGACGAGCCAAAAGTCCGTCACCCGAATGGAACACAGAATTATGTTCTATTTTCCCTTCGCGGGCCTCTGAACGCCATAGAAAGGGATGAAAAAGCTCAAGTGTACACCTTTTTGACATCAGTCTCACAAAAACCTATTCATACGAGTTCCTGGTGGTCCTGACGGCACTATCATATCCATTACTAGCCGCCGGTAGCATTTTGCAAAATCATCAAACGTCAATCGAAATGTGAAACTCCTTTTTTTGACATTTAGAGAGCTGTTCAGGAAAAATGGAGCATCGTTTTATGTTCACTACACTGTCCCTCTATAATGGAATACCGTTTCGGAAAAGCGGGATACGACCTGAGACTATCCTGGTAAACAAAGGATGACTTCGTTAGGGGTGCAAGGTTCCACAATCAACTGCGTTCCACTAGCTTGACATGAAGACGCTGTTAAAAATATGCAGGCTAAACCATGAATGACCTTAGCGAATTTGTCGAAATTCATGTCAGTGAAAACCCAAAACCTGAGGCAAAAAAAAACAAAACTCGCGATACCGTCAATTTAAAATTGCAAGATCCCCGTATTAAGAACGTATACAAATTTCTGCATCAACTCTATTGACACTCCTTAAAGTGGTCCAACTCAACTAATGTTTCCACTTGTCAGAAAAAGGATGAACGTAGATCTCTTTAGTATTTGCGCAAAATTGTCTGAAAGGAGCTATAATCGTTCAAGTTGCGACTCAAACTAAAGTTCTCGACAGAGGGTTTTTGATATATTAGGCTTGCCCAAGCCAAATTCAACAGCTAGTGAAAAGAGCCAATCTTCTAGTTTGCAGCCCTCCATTCCATTTATCGATCGGATACTTGAAGAAAGCTGTGCCATCTAAGGTGTGAGAACTCGCATATCCCCAGGAGCTTCCTTTCTGATTCCGCTGCAATTCTTATTTTTTGTCATGCGACTCGAGCTCAGTTCTTTTTGGAAACCAGTAGTGGAAAAAAAATCGCAAACTTTCATTCAATTTGCAATCCATTCTCTTTTAGAGAAGGCACACCCGTTTGAAAATGGACATTAAAAATGTACTCCGGCGCGTAACGAGCCCTGAGACGGGCAGTACAACAACATCAAATTGCTTCATGCTTCATTCTCACAAGGTTTTTTTTATTAATGACAGCGAGCAGTCACTGAAGACGAGGTATTATAGCTGCAAATCTTCTTCAACACCTTACTTGACTCTGTATCCAAAGCCAGCCTGACCTTGTTTTTATCCTTCATGAGGAAAATAAGAAAAGCAGTTCGAAACTTCATATGATATGACCAAAAGATGCCATTTGCTACTTGTCCCGCCATAGTGCACTACATAGTTCGATGCAGGCAATAGCTATACTGGCTCCGAAAATAGATAGCGAATTGGGGTGAGAAATCTGATGCGTAACTTAATCTATAAACGTTACATTTAAGTCAAATTCAGAGAGAATCTTCCATCGCACATAGTGAAGTAGTGTAATAGCAAAGACGTTGAGCCGCACTTCAACAAATCGGACTCCGCCTACAAATCATCTATTACTCTGAGAGCCGTCAGTTAAGACCCCCATTCTCGGAACGGATAAGAACATTGTATTGAGCACTGACTGGCTTCCGCACTCGCCTCATGCACAGACCCTCGGAATTCCAAGAAGTGCTGAATACGTGAGCTTCTTGAATGAATCATTACGACGATCACTCGATCATTTTCTCAGGTAACTAGAAGACCGCTGCATCCAATTAGCGCAGCAACCTCTACCATATTGAAAGCGCTATATGTAAAATGTCTCAAAATTACACAAGGGAAAAGGAGCAAAGATCTTTGATTGATAAACGTCCTCCATTTAGAAACGAAAAAAAAACAACTAGTTGAAAAAAATTAAACAAATTACTTGAGAAAAAAATGCGTTCCCGCCAAAATACGCCACAAACAATTTGCAGCAAACCGTTGCTGCTATGAGTGGAAGAACATTTATGTTCCATACAAAATAAGAGTCCCTTACAACCGGTGCGCACAGGCCCGCGTCAACAAATGTTAGCCACGCCTTCGAATTCGACCACGCCCTTCCTGTGTATCATTTTTTCTGCGCTATACCGAACCTGAGCGGCATAGCTGAAGCATGAGCTAAAAAGATGGACGCATTAATGGAGCGAATGAAGGGCACTGCACTGCGCAACTCGTTCTTGTGAACCGCGGAAGGAGAAGATATAGCTGTAGAACTCATACTCTCATAAACTGAACAATAAAATATTGAAAAAGGCACGATCCACTCAAGTTCGGAATGTATAAAATCACGTATAGGTTCGTTTGCTGACAGAAATTTCATAAGCCCCTCGATTTTTTGAATCAATAATGCACGGCAACTAGGGCTTGGACCACATAATGAGAACTGAATATTCCACCATCCGAATACTTCAGCTCATGGACATCGCTTTAAATTCAGCTAGCCAGGTCGTCAATGTGTTAAGACGACCATCTAATCAAACATATACTTTTCAACAGCAGCCAAAAAAGGTCGCCGATTTCCTAATGAAACTTCAGGGGAGAATATGGAAACAATGGGAGGACATGGAAACAAGTACAAACAAACACGTTCATAAAAGGATCAAATTGAAAGTCAGTACAACTCTTAACTACCTCTGCTAGCAAACAAGCATAACTTTTCGACTTCCTCTTCCTCTCACCTACTGCATGGTCTCATCACGCTTACCTGCTCATCGCCTATCTTCGCAAATCCTTTTATCCATAACTACCCGTAACCGCCTTTGTTTTTGCTCTAAGTAACAAATTCTAAACAAGAGTGCCCAATGTCTAATAGAAAAGAGAAAAATGCTGGATTATTGAATACTTCTAAACATTTTACTTTCAATTCTCAACATGCCAATTGCCTCTGCTCAATTTTGAAAAAATAGAGAGCATGTTGATCAAGCCTTTGAAGTGCACAACATATTAGTTTTGCTTTCTGCCAAATACGTGGTAACGTCCACAAACTTGCACGAAACCTATGCACTACGATTCTATTTCATCAAGAATTAAGGCGTAAGATACTGGTCCGTGCCATTGCTCACTAGAGCCACCTGATGATCGTCTGCGTTTTCCACCCTGCTGGATAAATATGTCCCTCACTCAAGGGCCTCATTGATTAAAGCAAAAGCAAGGCCTCCGTGATTATGTGCCTCATCGTCAGTGCCATGGGAGGGGGGTGACGTGGCACTTCAGGCTACTGTGCGTACCCTTGCCTAAACAATATTTTTACACCACATAAGCAATATACAGGGTGGACTAAATTACGGTAGCATGTGCGTGCCGTCCATGCCTTTCAATTTAAAACGCTGAGTTTTCAACGCGTTTTTATGTGTTTGTGTTAGCGATTCAGTGTTGAATCTTGAACTTTGTTATGTGAGTTGTGACAGTTTTGAAGAGGTGGGGGGGGGGTGTGGATAGCGCTACAGAGCCATCAGAGCATTTGAATAATGCTCAGTTTTAAGGCTACAACTTTGGGGGAAGAGGAGAAAACCCGGGATGCGTGGACAATTTCTACATTTTCCAAAGTTCTCTTGTGCCTATGCATGAAGCGCAGCCATAGAAAAACACTCATGCAATGGCTAATAATGGCCCCTACATACTATCTGGCACAAAACCCGTACATCATCCAAAAAACAAAGGAAGCTTAGAACTGAATCAAGACTCCTTGAGCACAATTGGGATTAGAGCAAGTCGCGAGAGGCGTCGACCCCTCTCCTCCTACCCCTCCCCCTCCCACTCCCTTCATTGGAGCGAGATCCTCCTCTGTTTCTCTGAAGTGTTAGGTTGTGTTTCATTGCCAGACGACCTGCAATCTCCGTGGATCTTATGTAGAATATCACTAGAAAGTTATTGGGAGAGTTACCAGAAGCAGTGAGCCCAAATGCGAAACAAAAGCTGCTATGACTCCACGAGCAATACCTCCCAGATATTGCAAGTTACAATCCAGTACGCTTGTTCCGTCATCTGCTCTATTAAAGCAACAGTCCCAGCAGGGTGGGTGTGGTTGGAAACGGCTGCAATCATGGTCAACCGTCCGTTGTACAAAGTCCAACGCGACCGAGAGTAGTAATGCCGAGAGTGACGTACGACACGGAGCAAAGACGGCTCAGCGGGTGGCGAGAGTGAATGCCGGGCGGCGGAGAGCGGTCAACATCGGTCCAACGTCGCTCGCGGAGAGCGGTCAACATCGGTCCAACGTCGCTGCAAATCGGTCTAACGTGACGGTTGACCCTGGCTGCAATCCCCTCGGCCGATTCCAACTTCGGAGCTGTTTGGCCCCTAGTCAAGAACGTAAGAAGTGTGACTGAACAAAAACCAACCTTGGAAAGCTTCTAGGCAGGGAGCTGAAGTGGGCGTGGTCGAAATCGGCCGAGGGGATGGCGGTGGTTCCCAACCACGCCCACCCTGCTGGTACTGTTGCTTTAACCCTTTGACGACAGTGCGTGCGTCACTTCATTTCTATTTTAATTTTTTCTTCAATGATCATCAACTCTCCTAGGATTTTCCTAGTAGTTAGCACATTGCTTTGCGGATCAGGTAGTGTATATTGGCAGTTTCAAACCTTATAAAAATGCGAAATAAACCAAAAAGAGTAGCCACCGAGTGGAAGCGTGGCCCACTGGCGGGCCACACGGTCGTCATAGGGTTAAAATGAAATCATGCTAAGTACTTGTGTAATACTGAGAGCAAATTCCTCTACATTAGGACCTAGGCATGGGAATGCCTAACTTTTGTGAAAGATGCCAACTGAAAGGAGAGCAGAGGTAGAAGGAAACGTCGTCTCGCATCCAAGATGGACATCGTTCATCAGTTCTCACAGGAGGGGATATTTTGCAATCGAGCCGGTTTCAAACAATATGGTATGTGTTATGAGAAGTAAGCTCAGGGATTCAGTGATGGTATTCGCAGGATTCACAGCGGGAACACAAGGTCAAGACACCTCTGATCGTACCCGCCCAAGACCTGGAAAATACAAAGAACTGATTCTTGCCTCATCCCTCAGGCAAAGAAAACCTCCATAAGGAAGCAGTGAACATTTCGTCAAAACTGAAAGCCCGCACAGAAAGCGAAGATTCTAGAAAATCTTGTCAACAGAACCTACTGAAATTCATAATACTCGAAAAATGGCAGCTAGTTATCGCAGCCTAAATCAGAGAGATATCATGCTCTGAATGCGCTCAAGACAAACGCCAACACCGTAAGCGTCACGGCTATATTGATGAGTGTAAAGTAACTCCGAAAAGCTCGAGGATAGCCTGATCGACAATGCTATCCCAACGAATCCTTACTCGGGCATCACCGCGAAAGTGGCCACATCGACAAGCAATGCTGTTTTCCATTTGAATACATTCCATTAATACAGTTATGCTGTTCACTTATGTCTTGTCCAGTTTGATTTCACGGTCAAGTTATATCGTTACCGAAATTTTCGTTCACCTTGTGATTCGTCGATCCTCGCTCAAGATTTAATGGAAAAACCAAAGCGAATGCTAGCATCATTACATGAGAAACTTAGAAAACATTAACCATTAATTATTTTGTTGCAAAAGAAACAGGAAGAAATGTCGAGGACCAAGCGTGCACCTTTTACGTCACTTCCCATCAATTATCTCAGCGAGCGATTGATAGCGCCAAGATGGCAAGCAAAAGGCGTCTGAAAACGCTCGTGTATCTCCACGCTTCACATTCCGAATAGGTGAGCACCAGTTAAAGCCGAGAGCGCAATACTACACTAAATACTAGAATGACACTGAAACCTTACAAGAAGTAAAAAAAACGAAAAGATATGAAATAATTGTAAAGGGAAGAGATAAGGTGCGGCATCGTGGTGTTAAGCATCCAAAGCATTCACATTCGACAAACATTTCATGTTCCTACTCATTCAGTTTCCTCCTTGGAGAAACAAACTAGTTCAACCACCTTGCCAAAAATTGGATTACTGTTGTTGGTACCAACGCCATAGTGCACTTAGGGGAAAAGAATCTAGGCGGACTGAGCCTAGGAGGAGAGAATGAACCTCAAGGTAAAAGGAAATTGCCCACACTCCCCTAATCTTCCAGAGACTTAACCTTAAAGGGAACGAAGAGGAGGAATACTAGGTGATCTGGGTCCTCCGCATAAGACACCCCTTCTTGACGGAGGAACAAAAGATAAGGGCGGTGGTCGAAGAAGGAAAACCTACTTCGTGGAAGATAGGCGGACATACTAAGAGTGGACTGACACACAATTCGAGCGAAGGAAATGCCCCTGGCGACGTAGCATGGAAGTCCCCGCGCCGTGGCACACCCACCTTCTCGCCGACGGCTCAAGTCATTGAGCAAAGAGAGCTTTAAGGTCGAAGAGAGCAGCAAGGTGAGTTGTATCAATGCGGAAATGAATGGGTAAAAAAGGGGCTCCGTTTCTCGGGGTTGTGTACCGTCTCTCATGGTTTTTCTTCATCCCTGCAACCACTGACCCTCTCTACCCTGTTTTTGATGGGCTACCATTTCGTCATGAACTCCGCCTTCAAAGACACTAGCACCATACAAATTGCTGCACCCCCACAACGACACTTGCGCGCATTTTCAATTTTATTTGCATTTATTTTTGTTGACTAACCATGAACAATTGTATATCTACCATGTGACTGAAAGCCGCGAGAATGATCCACATACTATTTATAAGTTTTGCACAAGTTTTCTAGAAAGGCAAAAAAATCGAATGCCACAGGGATACCTCCCAAGTTACAATACGCAAGTGGATGGACCAGCTTCGAGAGGAAGTTCTTGCAAGATCTTTATGACGGTTCACCAATGATGCAAAAGAAGAATCAATTGAAGTTGGAGACACCTTACTAAAAAGGTTCCCGGAGAGAACTGGGCCCGGTGGCTTGGTTTCGACCGCGAGGATCACAAGCCGATTCAACAGCATATTATCAACGTTGCATTGCATCACTGAGGAACGTGCTTTGTTCAAAAAATAATGTGGTGACATCAAACTTCTAAAAGGTTTCGCTATTGATTCGAGTCTGACAACACACGCTCATGTACTACTGCGTACACAACATTCTTTTATACTGACATTATACATTCTTATTCAAAGAAGGCATTCGGAGTACTTCACGCACTCATCAACTAAAACAATAAACGTCTAAATTTAAACCCCACATTAAAAGGAAATACTAAAACGCAAGGGAAGGATCAACCTCCTTTAATGAAGCAGTGTAACTTCGGGATCGAGACCAGTTTTCAGGTATAAGCCAGTTGTATTTAAATGCACAAAAGGTAAAGAATAATTTAAACTCTTTTCGATATTTTAAAGAAGGGTACCTAAAATCATGCCTATTTCCAATTTTCTCTAAGGAAAAACCCGGATGAAACTTTTTGTTTGTATATACATATATTTTTTAGTGACTGTGCCCCAGGTGAGTTTCTTCTTGCTGGAAACCTGTGTCAGAACTACGATTCATCAACCCGCGTCTAAGCCTTCATGAAGGCTTTTCTCATCAACTAAACACATCCCGAGTATCTCTACGTATTGAGGCGAGCGCGATGCCAATCGATCAGAGGCCGCAACACAGCAAATAATGGCTAAAAATAGCTCGTCGGAGTGAGGCAAGCGCCAAGGAGGATGATGAAAAACGAGTGCACAAACTCGGCATCGACTCGCTGGAGAGTGAAGCGGAAAAGTTCGACGCGGCAAAAATAGACGTAACTCAAATAGTTATGGCAATTCGAGGAAAATATGTACTGAGAAATGAATGGAAGAATTAGAAACGAAACAAAAATAAAAATGAAAAAGCAAAATCAGAATGTCTAGCTGAAATCGCGTACCTCTTGCAGCTGGAGAAGGCTGAGGTTCTCGGTTTCCGATGTCGTCGAGTCGGTACTGCCTGACGGAAGGGCGTCGCCGGCAGCACTCGAACTACCCTCGCTCATGCTGTAACCGAGCGCTCTTATCAAATCAAAACACAGAAACAGTTGAGTATATTTATAACCACGAAACAAATACACACTATATTGACTACAGCAGGTTATCCGGTGACGTCACAGAACTGGTTTCGAAAATAGGTTTAAACGAAAAATATGGAACTACCATAACCCAACGGAACCGACTACAGTGTCGAAAGGCCACAAGGATGAAAAACGTGGTCATCAAAAATTCGTATAATATCAGTAACGAGTTGAGTAAGGTAGCTGCTGCACAGACCGCCGCTTGCGCCTATCATGCCACTACACACGCACACCACACACAACGCCAGCACGTGCCTTATTACTGCTGTGCAATTGCAGTAGCGATTGGTTGAATTGAATCAATACTCCACTACGACTCATGTCAATCGAAAATGTTAAGCTGATCGAGTAAGAAACTAGGAACGCAGAGTAAGGAAATAATCAGGCGTACGATAGCGGAGCTTCCGTGTGCGCGAATCTCTCGGTCCATGGCCGGCGCTCGCGTTTCTCTGCGCTCTCGCCGTCGTGATTCTTCACACAGCCACGAAAAGGCGGCCGATTTTGAGTGCGATCAGGTAAATGATTGGGAACCTTAGCAATTGCTCCAAAACCTTTCACGTATCTCATCCACGAAGGGGGGCGTGTAATGCGACTGTTGCTTTCGCCTATAGAAATCCCAATCTCTGCTAACGGAGGAAATCCCCGGGCAGGGCCGACGTCCGTTACACAATTCCCGACGGGAAGGCGGTGCTAGTTGGGGGGGGGGGGGCGCGGCGGCGCGGCGCTCTCTTCGTCTGCTCCTCCGGGCTTAGTCCAAAAGGAAGTTACTATTTCGTCGCCACAGTCACGAAAGACGCGCCATCGGCGGACTAAACCTTGAAAGAGCAGACGAACAGAGCGCCGCGCCGCCCCCCCCCCCAAACTAAGTTAACACCGGGAAGGGTCATATTTGGTTTTTTTAAAGGAGTCGTACTTCGATCCTTGTGAGTTGATGATGATGAAAAGGTGGCTCGCATTTTAGATTTTCGAGAAGAGGGGTCGTGCAAGTGGAAGCAGGGAGACCGTGTTGCAGTGGAGTTCGAGAGAGGTCGTTTTTGATCGGTTTCCGGCAATTTTCATAAATGAGCGCGAAAAGGCGAAATCATAGCATTTACCGTTTCTTTAGTCATATTTGGGTATCCGACGAGAGTCCGTTCGCGGCGAGAGGGCAGTCAGGTGAGTCGCAGTGCGTACTATGGTGATTTCGCGTCAAGCTACAATAGCTGTATCGTTGCACGTCCTACATCGCACATCACGCGCTACGACTCGTCCGCTGACACTGCCTTCTTGTCGTGCGACGGGCCTCCTGTCGGGTACCCGTATATTTAGCCATGTCCTCCCCTGGACTGTAGTTTAGGAGGAAAAAATTGGAGTTGAAATGTGTCGATAGGCCTTGGAAAAAAATCCTTCTGGAATAACCATGGCAGTGAGGGTAGGGACAGGTGCAGAAGGGGTTATATGCCCTCGAGGTTGATGGTGCTTGGAGAGTCCCAGGGGTCCTTTCGAAAACCAGAAGTGGTGCTGTGAAAACAGCTCCTGTGTTAATGGCGTCTCGAAATATGGACAATGGACGGCTGACCCTACCCAGAAGTGCGTGACCCATTTCGCTCCTGCTTCTACACCCACCCTGGAGCCAGGGTCATCCCTACGTTGTTACTAGTAACAACGGGGGGTCGTACTTGGTTGAGTTTGTAGGAGGGGGGTCGTACCCGTTTCAGTCGTTTGAAACCACATGTGAGTTTGAGGTGAAACTCTTGAGGGGCGTAGGAAAGTTGCCGTTCCAGCGCGCGTGTATACCCCCCCCCCCCTTTGCTCGACGGCATTTTTTGGAGGGAAAAGTGGGCGGAGTTTTGTGGGGGTTGAGTGGTATAAGAATTAAATATTATAGAGACGATGATGGCGGTTGAGGTGTGGAAAAGAGGGTCGTATCAAAAACACCTTGGGGAGGGGGGTCGTAAAAATTTTTCAAAAAGTATTAGGTTGTCACATAAGTACTGTCGCTTTTTTTCAACCAAAAAAATTTCATCTAAATCCCCATGCTTTAACAGCGCGTCATATACCATTCGAAAGAAAATTGTCTGCTCTACAAAATGCTGTGTTCATCTTCCATCTACATCCCATGTTTTCAAATTTTAGGCCCGCGAAATTTGAGGTCCAGCCGACAAAAAATGACCAAACCGACAACTATCTCTAACTTAATCTCCCCTTGAGAGAAATCAATCAATACTGTGCCCTCTACTTATGCATGATCTCTTCTAAACATTACACTATTAGGTTTCTCAACAATTCCCGTCATTCCATTTCCAGGCCTAGTTTTTCAACCAGAACTCGTCGGTCAAGCACCATTACCTGAGATCTAGGTCGGAATTTTTTTATGGCCGAGACATTGATAAACTGGTAGGATTTGAAGAACAAGTCATGACTAAGTTAGGAATGTACGCCTGGTTGATTTTATCATCTTCTTAAGGATGATTTTGTTCAAAGAAATGCGGTCATTTTCGTGGATAAAGCACCTTACTCTTAAACACCTAAAATTCGAGCTAATTCCTGAGAAACATTAAAAGAAATCAAGTGGGCGAATAGAGCAGAAGAAGTGTTCACAAAAGGTTCCCCAGTTGATATAAAACAAAAGCGTTACAGAGGAGAAATTTCAATTTGAAAATTGCCATGGCTTATCGGTCGGCCATTTCGAAAAGAAACAGGGCAAACCTTTTTCGGCAACCTAAGGGTGGAATGTATAGGAGAAATCATGAGTAAGTAGAGGGTACATCATTGACTGATTTCGTCGCAGGGAAGAGAAAGTTAGAGCTAGTTGTCGGTCTGGTCAATTTTTGTCGGCGGGACCTCCCATTTCGCAGGCCTAAAATTTGAAAACCATGGAACATAGATGGAAGAGAACACATCAGCTTGTAGAGCAGACAATTCTCTTCCAAACGGTATACGACTCTATGTAAAAGCGTGGGGATTCAGATGAAAATTTTTTGGCTGAAAAAAAGCGACACTATTTATGAGACAACCTAATAACAACGATAGGGTTGACCCTGCCGAGGAAATGGATCACTTTAGCTGTATGAACTAGCACCATAAGTTCCTTCCATTACTGGATGCACTTTTCCTGCCAAATCCCAGGGCTCCATCTACAGTGAGCATGCTTCTCAGACATGAGCGTTCAGCTTGGAATCTGACCCTTTTGGGATGTTTTCTGACAAGGAGGCTGCTTGGCACAGTCCATGCCCACAAGCGAAATTTCTAGATGGTAACACACTTGGAGGGGGAGGAACTCCACGGTGGGCGAGCCAATTACAGTGTGGCAAAAGTTTGAATGTGTGAGATCACAGTAGCCATCAGCCGCTGATAAGGCGAGAGAGAGGCAATGACAGCATCGGATCGAGGCGGCTCAAAGGACCAAGTTCAAGTAATCTGTCGATCCTGTAGAGGGTGCAGTTCAGATGACGTCATTTAACATCACTTATGGCCGGAAACTTCGGAACGCTAGGGTGCTTGGGACCGTCTCCTCACGCCCTTACACCAATAAAGTTCATTGACGTCATCGAAGCTGCAATGCCTTCCAGCCATGATGATCAGTACCGTTTATTGTAGAACCATCGTATGAAGAACATAAGCGAGCTTCATTCCTGCCAAACATGGACGTCGCAATCAGCAAAAAATCGAAAACGCTGGGCAAAGGTCAATCCGCCCTCGAAGTTATTCTCTACTAGGCACAGCTTTATGGCGATGACTCCATGACAGTAACCGACAACATATGTCGCACCTTCAACGGGAACGTATTCACCGTTCCATCAATGTTTCTCCCTCATCGAAGCCTTCAATCTGCGACATTACTTTTCAGCATCATGCACGACTCGAACTTTGTTGCTGGTGGGGGACTGCCAAGGAAGCTCCACAACGGGGCAGTGCACATAGATACCATTGTAACTATCGATGTATAACTTACTCAATCTCTGAAGCTGGTCGATACGGTCATCACAAACGATCGTATCACGTTCCATGCTTCACGCTTCTGCATGATAAAGCACGTCCATATGCCAAGAAGAGGACACGACAGAGTATTGTGGCTTGAGAAAACTCGCTTCACTCTGAGCATCCTACAGATTGAGCATAAAATTAGCATACTATACATAATTTTTCATCTTATATATCATCACTGTGGCAAAATGTTCAACATTTTACATCAGAAAAGGAGTCGCTCGTTTTGCAAACTCGCAGCCGGCCACAAATTGAGGAAAGAGCGTTGAGGTGCTGCAGGAGTATTGAAAACCGATGGTGAATACATATATAACAGCAAAGGCTATTTTAGAAGATGGAAAAAATTACAAAACTGAATATGAACATGTCGCTGAAATTTATTCTCACCCCAGTGATTTCCCAGCGGTGATCCTCTAGCCCGAGAAATGTAATAAGATGGGCCCTACCGAACTTGCTTCGCGAAACTGCCAGGCAGAATGCCAGGATGTCAGAGTGCACACGGTGTTCCATCCGGCACCCGGCACTCACCTCATCAAAAGAAAGGGGTCTATATTTCCAGAAATCACGGTGGTTCATTTCCCTTTCTATCACTGCTGGTCCATGTTGCAGCTCTCCCTCCCTTTTCGAGCGAAAAACCATACCAGCTCGATCATGGGGCCTGCCTTCAAAGAAATCTTTTATGAAACAGCGCTATCCTATATCCCCAACAAATCAAAACTATCAAGCTTAGCGCCATACTCCACGGAGAACGAGAGAAACAAGAATCCCGTTTGTTTCGATAAACATTTCGAAAAACTAGGACTACTACGCATCCAAAGTTCCGCCGTACATCTGTCACAAATGTGGCAGGGGAGACGCGTCCGCTTGCTTCTTGGAGTACCGCCATGAAACTTTTTTGACCTTTCCAACGTTAGCAGAAACATTTCACTCTTCCAACGAATTTTATCTTATCGAAAGTGTTGTCTCTATCTCCAAATCCAAAAACTTTGATAAGATTCTCCCAAAGCGTCGCCTAATACGCGGCCGCCCCGAGGCGCACTTCTTTCCATGCGCCGCTTTGGCTCTTGCCCATCTACCAGCTTGAGCCCCCAGAGTGTAGATTTCGCAGGTTTGCTTCTCTTCGGAAAGTGAATTTTCTTTAGTGAAACCTTGTACGTTGCTAAGTGAACAATTGAAGTATCCATGTTGACAAGGAATGCAAATGAACGATTCTCCTAATGTCTGCTACCGGCTATGCATGCAAGGATGTAGTAGATGGAATAATCTCCCAATTTGAAAGCAGTGCCAAACCTATGACCTCTAACACACATTTTTCAAATTTTGTGCATATATCAAGAAGGCGTCACAAAAGACTCGGGACCCAAGACTCCGAACTCAGGCCTCGGCTCTGTTGCCACGCCTTCTTAGCTTCTACGGAAAGCTTGAAACCTGAGTGTTAGATGTCGTGGATGATAGGCGTCAGCTGTCGGCTCGAACCTGTGACTTTTTTCGAACGCTTGTTGAAAACGAGGACGATATCCATCCATCACTTACCAAAAACAGGATTCTCTTCCTTACCACAGCTGTCACCAAGCACTAATTATAATTAGCCCGGGCATGATAGAATAAAAATAACCATTTCCACAATTGCTTACAACACCTTGATATGGCTGAGGAGTAGCCACGGCCATCTCTATAGAAAACTCAATTCCAGAGACTCACTAATAGGGTGGAGCAAAATTACTTGAAGGCAGAATTTACGATGAAAAGTTAGCTCATTGGAACTAAGGGTAGAGGTGGTCAGAAGAGCAGGGATGAAGAAGAAACCATCGAAACGGTCCGAAACCCAAGGAACGGGACCCCTTCTTTGCCCGTTGACGCGCATTTATGCGACCTTCATCGCTGTACCCTCTTTATGCTACACTCTCTCTGCTATCTAATCACTCCCCACGTGTAAACCTGCGGCGAGCGATTAGATTGTCGGTGGGCGTACCCCGCCGACCGCACCAATAGTAAGCCATGCCAGACCGTCCAGGTCATATCTTCCGCTGTCAGTTGCGCGTCAGTCAGCACCCTCAGGAGATCCGCCTTCTCCCAACTATGCAATGTTTCCCTTTTTTGACTTGCATTCTTATCGTGAATTCCTCTTTTAAAGGTGCACCAATATATTGACGTCATTTTGAATCAATACTTCGAAACTCAATCAACCGTAAATATCATTTGCTACAAATATGGCAATGCAAAAACGTAAGGGACTTTAAATTGGCTAAAATGATCGACTTTAGCCGAAACCAAGTTCTTCGAATGTTTGAGGACCGCTCTGCATGCGGCACGCGGGTACTGATCACTGGATTCCAAGATTCTGAAGACCCCTTTTTTGGGAGAATTTTATTGCCTGATAGCGCAGAATTTCCTATATTATAATCCATACAAAGAAGTTGTCAGGGTGAGGAACTCCACGATAAGGTGAAAGGTCGAAGAAGAGGAAATGTATTCGGTTGAGCCAAGTAAGTGCCGATTTGACAAAATTTCCAAAAATTCACAATTCTTTTGAACCATCTTGATCAAGTGGCATATCTACCACAGCTGTCTACAACCGTCCCCTGTCTATCCGCAAGTGAATTGATGCCTCTCTCACAAAACTACGTGATCTTCGATGTCGAGAATCAGTGGACGTTTGTTTTGAGGTGCTCATGATCAACGTAGTTTTTCTCATTAAGGAAACGAGCAACAGACGGAACAAGTGTTGATTGGTTGCTTTACCTCAGTGGATTAGGAATAGCGGGGAAGATCGTGAGGCCAACTTTCTGTATAGTTCTGGCATTCACTCCATAAATGTGGGTTGCGGCTGCAGCGCATGGACGTTCATATATTGGATGCTTCGATTTCGCGATATCCGAAGCAAGTCTATCCAGCTAAGCAGTAGGTGCCTGTGGCAGTGGTGTAACTGTGTGAAATCTGTAATGACGCAATCCAACAATTGGAGAGCAGAACTTACTCCGGGTAGAGTTAACCAATTTGGGCGGCTCGTTGTTGCTGGTGAGCTGTCAACAATGTTGCCTCCGTATGCTGCTTGGGCAGACTGCACGCTACCCAACCCCAGGCCATTTGTCAAGCCAATCGATGCTACGGATTTTAGACGGCAAACTTTGGGACATGATCACACGCGTCTTTTGAGCCACCTCATCCAACTCGTGAGAATTCCATCTTCCCAGCGTGTCCCAGTTTTCTTCATGGCTCAAAGAGAACCATGGAGAAAATTGTACAAGCTGAGAGGATGGAATTCTCACGAGTTGGACGAGTTGACCCAAAAGACATGGTGGAGTGGGAGGACTTAAGGTCTACTGCAGCTTGACACGTACTGATGCCGGCTTGACTTCAAAAAGCTCTTGCATGCGTTCAAAATCTACGATCATTAGGTGTCCGAAACGTGGTTGGTTCTTCAGCCCTATAGTCGCCCTGGCATCTTGCCGAACCACTTTCGACGGATGATCTCCTTTAGCAATGGTCCTCCAGATTCACAAATATTTCAACGGGCTCCTCTTTGGTGCCCCAAACGGAGCTCGTAAAATGGACAGTGAGGAACATGTGTTGAAATGGACGGCACTATTTCTCCCTACGGACGAGTACTGACGATCGAATTTCTTAGTATGAAAGGACACTAAGGTAACCACATATTCCTTCACGGGGAACAACACAAACATTTTTGGGGGAAGATGACGCCGGTATTAAGAAATCGGCGTTAACTCATAACTCAAACTAATAGCTATTGAAAAGTCTGGTGAAGCCCCTGAGAGTGCGAAACGATGCGCGTTCTGCAGCTAGGGGTATGCCCCAGTGGCCTAGCAAGACCGTACTCGGGCCTCTAGCGCCTCTAAGGAGCTGGAGCAGGTCAAGATTTTCCAAATACACTTGGCTAGGATTCTCAATGAATACGTTCTATAATTGCGTTGGAAAAGCTTTTGCAACGATAGCGAGAGCCCTAAACGTAATGAGGGTGGTGGTCGGAAATGTGACAATGCCAAAGCTTAGCCGGAAGCTCTGGTTGAAGCACATCTAAGCAGCACTACCGAGAAGCTATCTACTATATCGATCGCAATTGCTCTGTGGCTTCCTATTACACTGAAAAGGCTAGAAAGTTCAAAAGATTCTATCAGGATGTGCCGCGACAACTCACCATTTTAAAGGGTCGTCCCCCCTTCTAGTTGTTTTATGTAGTGAAGACAACATGTTTTCAACTCACTTGCAACATATGAGGAAGAGCATATTTTTTTTTGCTACAGCATACGAACTTCTGCTGAATGGATCGACCCCAATCGGGCTCTACAAACGTTGTCAAACTAAAACTGTAGGGAGGGTAAGGTCGCTTTATTAAGGTCAGCGGCTGGTCTAGCTCTTCGCAACTGGGTGGGACTTTTTATGTGGAAGAGTACTCTTGCCAATATTACAAAATAAGAATCCTAGAAAAATCGCCCAGCGCTCCTCAGTATGAAGGAAGACTCATCCCTGACAGGTAACTCGGACGCACATCCCACAACCAAAACTGCAGAAGTTGAACAAGCTGGGCTACATAATCCTGCTACCATCTCATTCGGTAGACCTTTGCCTATAAGTTGCCACTTTTTCGACGAACTCGATAACTTCTTTAGAGAGTTATGCTTCGAAAGCCAGCATGATGCTGAAACGACGTGCGCTGGGGTCATCATCCCTAGAGCTCCAGTATACTGCGCGATCGGGCTAATTCGACCCATTTCTTATTATCAGAGTTGTGTGGATTCTAACAGCTTTTACCTCGATCAAAACTGTTTTGAATGAGCCGAGATACATGCATTTGAATTTCAAGGTCGCAAAGCGCAAGAACTTTCTTCACGACCTAATAGATAGGTATTTGTACTGTTCTGTATGACTTCATAGGCTAGCCGAATTTATCTGCTTAATGGAGAGGTCAGACGTCCTTACAGTGCTCTATGCTAATCTTTGTAGTCCATTATGCAGTCTATGGAAGCGAAATTTTGGCGCAACATCATTACAAAAAGCACCCACACCTTTGGCACCTCCTTAACTAAAATTGCAAGCGCCGACTTCGCAAGTCACTGCGGAAGTGTTTATATCTGCAGGAACTGTCTGTATAAGCCAGTTTTATCCGAAACTACCAGTCTCACTGAAATTATCTGGCTGCGTAGTGCGATTGTGGTGCGGCTCAACTTTGGTCTATCTCTCTCCAAGTTTAAAGGAATCTTCCACGGACCATGGACCAGTGGACGGGATCGGAATTTTTGTGACGATGTGCATGGTAGGTATGGATCCACGTGTCGAACGCACAAACGTGAACAGGATTCACTTCAAACCAATTTTCGATGAACGTGGATCCGTACCCACCATGCATTTCGTCGCAACACCACTTCCGGTCCCGCCCACTGGTCCATTTTCCATGGAAGGTTCCTTTAACTTTACGGGTTGAAGTTGTGTTAACTCATTGTTGTTTTTCACCTGTAGTTTGGGACCACCAATGTTTTAATTCAGAATCCGGGGAATGAAACAGCATATTCATCGAATGACTCACTAGCATTTTATCATTCGCCAGAATGAGTGGAAACCTCGTACAATTGAAGCTCGGAATTTTTCGAGTCAAAAAAGAGGCGTCGGTTAGGGCATCATCTGACAAATCATCCCTCTCTCTAGCTAAAAGGTTAGGTATGGACAAAAGAAGTACATAGTTAGCTAGAGTATGGACTGCGTTCTATAATGGAAAAGTTGAATCTTACCAGCTCGACTGGACAGTTTTTTCAGTCTTTTTTGCCACATGGGGTCAAAAACGCACCCTTTTTGAGCACACGTGAGTAGCACGTAAGCACATTTACCAGAATGCCTTAAAGAAAGTTCGTGGAAACGTTTGTGCACCACCGATCCATTACAATTAAAGTGTCCTACCCTTTCAGCAAAAGACTGGTGCAGCCCTTTCTCGACTGGCTTAACTAGGGCCTTCTTTTTGACGACGATAGCGGGTATGCCTCCAGAGACTTCACTGTCTTCTGAGAAAACTGTGAAAAACTGATGAGCATTCTAAACGGTAAATTCCTTCCAGCAAATGCAATGCTGGTTTGGTTGGCAGACTCGGGAGCTCTCAGCTACACACATGCGAATTTGCACAAGGAACCCAGAAATTTTCAAAAAAAAAGTATAAAAATTAGGGGAAGTTAAAGCAAAAATGACTTCCTGAGATATTGATTTTCCATGGTAATCGGCCCTAAAACTTCCTGAACTCAGACAAACGACACTGAGTTATCCGGTGCCTAATGGCTTCTATTCGTGTGAAACTCGGTCTTCAAACGCGCCCTGTCTCAGAAAAAAAAACATGGGTTGTAGTTACTCATACTGTAGCGACATATGTTCGCCAGAAGGCTTTTTTGTGCCTTATTTTTTAACAATTGAATAACTCGCTTCAAATATTGATATGCTACGACTTTTAGCGTTTTCAAATCCTTGACCCTTATGGATTTGCGACTCCCAAGAAGAAAGGTCTCCACATAATCTTCAAATCCTTTTTTAGAGAAAAAAAAATGCACAAACGAATTAGTGAACACTTTTGACCACTACTGTGTGCGAGCTTGAGCAAAATGCAGCGCTCCAGTCAAAGCCATATCAAGCAGGTCATTGAACAACTACCGCAAGTTTCCGATAAAAAAGCATGTTCTTAAAATCAAGGCGGGGGTCGGTGATGCAGCAATGAAGAAAAGAAGCCAAGAAAAACTGCTGTAAAACGAGAAATGGGGACCCGTGTGTCACTTATGGGTCAGATGCGCACTAGCCTCGCTCGCTCATAGAGAGAAAAGAAAAGAACGATACTACGAAAACCCATAAGAAAGTGCTATTAATAACAAAGAAAGGTGGGCTGAGGCTAAGAAGGAAGAATATAATGAGAAAGAGACGGAAAGCTTTTATATGGATCTTGTTTATACGAATTTTGTTTAGAAACGCCCGTTTCAGTCGTTCGTCATTGCACTTTAATTCAATGTTTTTAAAAGTTATCATGCCCACGCATTGAAAATGTTGCGTCCCCTGGACATTCCATGAACAGATATTTAATCGTGTAACAGAAATCGGCGTTTTATCAATTTGAAAAATAGATGAGTGAAAATTNAAAACGATAATAAGCTACGTCAAATGGACGTCAAATGTTTGAGCTAAAAGCTCGAAATCGTATAAAAATATTCATTTGTCCTAAATGGGGGTAGAGGAGGGGGGGGGGGGTGCAGGGTCAACCGTGACGTTCGCACATTTTCAAAAATTTCGCGACCCCCTACCTTAGTGGGGCATCGATGCGACCCCCTACCACCACCATGAGACTCAGGATGCTCCCCCTCTACGGTCCCCCACGATTCCCCTTCCTCTTTCTCCGACCACCACCGTCACCATCAAGGGTGCTTCTATGGTATTTGATTCTGAGACCAGTCGACACAGCCCAACTCCGCCCACCTCCCCTCAAAACAAAAAGGCATCGAGGGGAGAGGGGGGTCTATTAGTCAAATGGAACAGCAAATACTCTCTACTATTCTCTACTACTCCTATCCTACCTCCCAATGACATCCAAACTCCTTCAAAAAACCATTAAACCATTCACCAAACAAACTACTGATCCCACTCAACCCCTGAATGCGACCCCCCCCCCCTCACCACAACCAACCACAAATGCGAGCCCCTCGTTCGAATAGTGCAAACGCACGGTTCACCCTGGCGGGGGGGGGGGTGGTTCTAAGACAGTAAGCGACTTTTCCGCGTTTCGCAGCGCGGAACATTTTTGATGTAGGAACTCCAGGTCCACTCATGATCAGCGGTGGAACTGATGTTCCTGCAGCAAAAAAGGTTTCGCGTGCGAAAAGCGAAAAGTCGCTTTCCGTCAAAGTGAACCACATCCAGAGGGAAGTGCTGGTCCACCACTATCTCAAATAGAGCTGTGACTTGAAGACGGAATAAAGAAACTAACTCACTTAACTTTAATCGAAGCATTCCTCAGAGCGAGGTACTCAATGCTCTACCTTCCCTTCTTTACGAGACTATTCACCAAATATGTTCATTCGAGTGAATACCGTTCTGCAAATACCAGTGGAAATTAAGAAACAGCAGTTAAGGGGTCTGTAGAAGCTTGAAGGAGAATTCCAAAACAACGGCGGTCGTATACCTACTAGAAAGGCAGGCGGGTCCCTACTGCGAGACGACGCGCGTTTCGCAGCAAAAGGCATGCCCCTAACGACCTAGCGCGGGGCAAGCGCTCCGATACCATGGATTGGTTGACCCTCGTCGTAGTAGCCTAGCTGAGAGAGCGTTTGCGTTGATAAGGTCAACATGAGACACAACTAACGTGCAAACCAACTGGTAAAGCGCGGGTCCAATTTCTCGATTGTTTGTCTTGGTTTTTTTCTCATCCCTTCATCACTGACGACCTGTATCTTGATTTCTAGTGGGCTGCATTTTCATCATAAACCCCACCACTACTGAACCAAGAACGGGAGGATAAACCGCTATCGTGCATAGCCTTGGTTCGGAGTCCAACAGGTTTCATTCGTCCACTACCAGGAAAATACTATCCAGAACTCATCATAGGAATTCGCTCTACCAAAGCTTGGGATTTCGTACCACTGATACAATGTGAGGGACTCCACCTTTGAGGACTAACTGGCAACTCTCTAGCCGGTTTTTTTTTCAAATCGTACCTCATTATTCTCACACTCCTTTAGCTGAGCTTCTACAACTTCAGACAAATAGAATCAGTATTCATGGAAGCTTGACACATCTCATCATTAACACGAACGGCAACGAATCAAAATATTAGGTTGTCTCGAAAGTTCGTGCGTATTTATTGGATCTCATGCCACAAGCTCCTTCAACAAATTCTAAATATGTCACGTAGGCTGTAGATAGGGCACACCGTGTAGTAAATTATACCCGAATCTTACCCACCATCGTCGCCTTCTTCGAGCTCAAAGTGGAAAGAGAGAAGAGCTATGTTTTTCGCGCTCTGACGTAAGCAGCTCTACTGAGCCACAAACCGATTGAAGCCAAAAGCGGCGTCTGCATCGCGGTGCATCTCCTTGCCCTCACCAACAGTGAGGTATCAGAATAGCTGGATCTTCTCTGCTTGGGAGACTACAGCTGGTAGACAAACCCTCGTTCAGAGAGGTCATCAGTGTCGGATTTGGAGAGCCTGTACTCTTTCCTGAGAGCCACTCCGCACGCGGCTCCCGCTTTGTGGCCACCACATCCTCATGTTCCAGATGCACAATTCGTGAAGGTTCTCGCTCCTTCGAAATATGCTTGAAGCCTCGCCAAAGATTCCCCCATGAATTGACCATCGATGACACTATTGCGACACGCACTCCGTCCATAATTTGGTTCCTACTCCACCCGTACGCCCTGGTTGATGTAAGCCACTATTGCAGTTGAGAAGCTCAGGTTTCATGATAACCACGCCTAGAATCCTCAGGGACTGGATCGAACAGAAGAGGGTGAATAGTGAAGAAATTCGCCACAAGGTCGTGCTCCACCTCTTTTGGTGCGTTCTCGAGTAAACCACGAAAGGCATGTCAATAATTATAGCTATGAATTCAATCATGTGTAGGCAGATCAACGGCAGAGACTCACAATGAAAGTCCAACAACTGCCGTCAAAACTCGAAAAAAGTGTGTACGCTCCACGACTCCTGAGAC